>VXAA01003411.1:550320-599638 GCA_013399115.1 Anseranas semipalmata
AAAAAAAAAAAAGCAAATTCTGGTATTTTGCCTGATAAGCACACTGCATGATAGTGACAGTCTGTGATGTCTGTTTCTAAATTGAAGAACTTTCTAACCCAGTAGAAGACAGTAATTAAAAATGTCCTCAAGAAGTAGAATCAGTTCATTATGCATGCTACTGCAATAGAGAAAGTTTGAGAGATGTTATCAGAGTCTATGCTCATCATGTAAATAAATAAGTGGACTTCATATCTCTGAAGGATGGAATTTCACTCCCTGGAATGAATTTCCAAGGAACGTGGTAGTGTGTGCTACCTGAAATGCAAGTCAAGCCTTTGGATTCCTAGTTTTCTTTTCAATGTGACACCAGATCAGCTAGGAAGAATAAATCAAAATAGTAATAATTAGGTACTGTTGTATTCAAAAGAAACATTGCAATGTGAAAGATTCAGCAATATTCTCTCACTATCAGCTTCCTGGTTCCTGCAGTTACTTTCCCAGATCTAATTTATATTACCATTGGAGGAGGTGTTGGATATCAGTAATTATAGGAAAAACTGCAGAGTGAAACACTGGTTTAATTGCAAAAGACAGAAGAGGAGGGAAAAAAATGTATTTCGATTTGGTCCGTGGTCATCATCCAGTAGATGGCACCGTTGTGAAGTGTAACGGTCTGAGCAGCACAAGCTTTCAGCAACACAAATTCCTGTGAATTATAGAACTTCCAGAGTTCTGAAAAAAAAAAAAAGTCAATTTCTTTAACGTTCTTTGTAAATATTGAAATCCATGAATGAATATTTTTTTTATTAATCTCTAGGGAGGTATAAAGAGACTTTTTAAATAAAGAAAAACGATGCAAATTTCTCACATTCAAGAGAAGACAATATACCCTAAAAATATATGTAGAACAAACTCAATTCATTCCCAGTTCTCCGGGGAGCTGTCTAGATGTGTGAAAACAACTACATTTGTTATAATTCTATTAAGTGTGAGTATATTGAAAGAGGAAGTATTAATTAAGCAAAATAATTCAGTTGTAAGGAACCAAAATGATTATGTGTGCCAGGGACTGGGTGATTAGAAATCAGAGCTGCTTTTTTCTATTATTGATTTGGTTACTGGAAAGCTTGCATTGATGTCAGTAAAGGTGGACTCATATCTGAATTTTATAAATTCTTTGTAAAATTTATAAAATCCCAAACATTTGGAAATACACCTCTATAGCAATTAACTGCTTTTAAAATAGAATCAGTGAGCTTATACAAGAAATTTTATGGAACCTGCATTGTCATGGGCAAGCTTTGATGACCCCAGAATGTTGTACTCTTAAGAGAAATGTTTTGTCAGTAAAACAGTGAGATATAACTTGAAGGCAATACACGTAGACATCTTTTCTACAGAAAGTAAAATTTCCATCAGGAATGAGTACTTGAGACCAGGAGACAAAGCCTGGGGACCCCAGAAGAGTCACTGGCATCAGCATGTGCTCTGTGTGGAACTCAAATGTCAGTCCTACCGATCGGCACCGCAGTGTGCTCTTTACTGTCATGCCAACCAGCTGGGGAGCTAATGAAAACAAACAGCTGAAATGTGCTATGAACTCCTAGCTTCCTTTCCTGTCATAAGGGACTGGCTGGAAACATTGTGTTTGGGGAGGTGCAAAATTTGAAAATCTTATTCAGCGTTTTATCCTTAGTTATGGAAGCAGGCTTTGATTTTAGGCAAAGCTCTGTTCAGTTGACAGAGCTGATGCTTTTTAGAAATTGTCGTATTTACACAAGTGACAGGAGACCCAGCCATCAGAAACAGGCATTGTGAATTCCCAGATGAGCACAGTTGTAATATTTAAGGGTCTGATTCATTGGACATTGGATCAAATGTAAAGATTTCTTTAGGTTTCAAAGGGCATTGTGTCAGATTTTTTTGTCTGCTTCAGAAGGTGTGTTGCATTTTTTTATGTCAATTCTTCTTTTCCCAGAAATATAATAAGGGACTGAAGAGAGTTCTTTAAATGGTGTATATTAAAATAATTTTGTCTGATCTTATTTATTTCAGAAAAACATGTCTTGAGAGACTATAATAAGATGACTGTTAGGAAAATATTGAGCTATACTACTGGCACGTTTAAGTTTACATTGTTTAAATTAATATGATTTCCAGTTTAACAGTGGAAGATGGTCTCAAGCCATCTTTCACCTTTGAAATGTTTTTCTCCCACGTTTCATAACGTTTTGGCTTAAATTCCTGAAGTTGAGTTTACCTCTTGGATTTTGTCCAATACCAGCTAGATTTTCCTCTCCGGGACAATGTTGAGGGCTTATCAGGAATATGACAGTCTAATCAGACTAAGAGATCTTTTGGAACATCCTTGACTTGTGAGTGACATCTCACAACAGCCTTGGGTTTTAGCACCATTGAACTGTACTACTGACCTAGTTCATCCTAAAAGCTGGCCTTTCAGCGTAGTCTCAAACTAGTCTGGTTCTGAACTCGATCATATTGGGTCACTCTGAAGAATACTGGCCCACACCCACTTTCTCTTTCCCTCTCTGTGGCTATGAGAGCCTTTGTCCCCTTGTGGGAAAGATTAGTGTGCTTTTGCTGAGCTTTTTATGTCACGCTGAATTCTTTTATGGGGAAAGGGGGAAATCTCCTTCCTTCCTTCCTATTTTTTGTTATCAATAGCAAAAGTTTATCAAACCTTTGTTCTCCATCTGCTGCATGTCCTCCTCCTCCTTTCCTTTACCTGGCTCTGGAGACCATTTTTGGCAACTAGCCAAACCTCCAGTCTTTTGTTGGTGGTGTATTTCAAACGGACTGGATTAAGCAGAACAAATACTATTGCTGGTCAACCAGCTTACTTCTTAGTCATTAATTGCTGTGATTATTGTGCCATTCTGTGCACTCTCCCTGCAAAATAGCTAGATAAATGTTAGTGGGTATTGCTGATACATTGTTGAACAGATGAGTGTTTCCCTCCTGTTTCCCTTTGCACAATACCACAGTTCTGTGTGTAATACAAGCATTAAAGTATACTTACAGCTTTAAACTATTGTTTGGGGCAAAAAGTACAGTCTTCATTGACCCCAGGAGGAAAAAAAGGAAAAGGGGGTTCATATAAACAGTGAAGCTTACGAGAACTGTATGTCTCATTTACATGTGAATGTATTTAGTATTGTTTTAAGCAGTGTTTTAATAAGCCTGTAACTGGAAATAACAGAAAGCATTGACTCTGTCTACAAATGAAACGAACTAAGGAATGAAGAGCTGAGCTCTAGATTTTCGCAAATAACTACTTAGGGAGTTAAGATCCAGTACATAACTTGAGAAGCACTTTTTGAAGGACATGATTTCAACTCACTTTATCAAGCCTGTAACCTGAGTCAGTGTTAGGGCCCAAGTGGAATGACTTCAGTTTGACTTAAAAGTTGACTGATAAACAAAGAAAGGTGCTGCACACTGAATTCCTTTGAAGTTACAGAGTAAATATTATCTGGAAATATCAAATTGGTGCTTAAATCTCTCAATTCTGCAGTGTCAGATTACTTAAGATTAAAAGCACATTCATAGTACCAAAGTAAGAAAGTAGAAGAGCAGAGATAGGGACTGGACAGTATCTCTGTAATCCTCTTGCTTGCCTTGTTCTGCCCATTTCTCTCACCCCCTTGCCATCTGAATTTCAAGAAACTGATCATGGTAGTGAGATTTTGGATAATTATTACATCTTAGATTTCTTCACAAATAGCTTCTACAGCACAAATTCACCTACTGATTTACTTGTCTTTAGGCTTTTATTTTCTTCAGGCGTTCATCCATAATCAGAAAAAAACCCTCCATTTGTTAAAGGAAGTTGAGTAATTCAAGTGTTCTGAATTTTACATCAGTTCCTTACTGTACCTCAGGCAGACATTTATACCAATGGAAATTGAGAGCAAAATGCTGAAGTAGAATATTTTGCAACTTTTTCTCTTCCTCAGTTCACATTTATTCAATTTCTGCTTTCAGTATTTCAGTATTTTTTTGCTTTTCAGTATTTTTAATCATCCCTTAGTCTGTCACGGCTTTCATACTGTCAGGCTACTTGTACCATTGCAAAAAATTAAATGACACAGATCTCTCAGGGACACCTGAATTCAAACAGTTTCAAGCTACTGGCAGATTTAACTCTAGCTCTGGAGCGTTCTCTATTTCAGATTGTGCCAGTGCTGCTTCAGGTCTCTGCAGGGAAATGAAACTCCAAGCTGTTCTTTTCTTCTGGGGTTAAAGTTTTGTAATTGTGTATGTTTTGCAGTGTCCCAACTGCACACAATTAAAACTTGTGCCCTTCAGTGTTTTGATGTATGATGGTAGTAGAAGAGGTCCGTCTGTCACCATTCTAGCCTAACCCAACAGTAGCTATGGTTTCTGAGGTAATTTGAATTTATCATGAGCTCTACAGTAAAGCTGTTGTTTGCTACAACAAAGATGAGAGACCTAGATAGGGAGGTAAAGGGGAAAAATGAATAATTATATACATGTATTCTCTGAAAGAGTTCTCTATGTCAGGATGAAGAGAAATATTTGCTCAAGAATCTGCTGAGGTCAAATAACGAATGTAATTTGTGTTCATAAATGGTTAATTATGACTTAAAAATTCCCGTATTGACAGGAACTGCAGGATAAATGTCACTGGGACTTCTTGTTTTTTTAATACACCTTAAGAAATTAAACAAAGCAAACGCATTTGGTGGCGCCCTCAGGAAAAGTCCAGTCACTTCCTGAACAGTAATCTGCCTGGGAGCAGCAGATAGATTCTCATTGTTTGCCATTTCCAGTTTCCAGTAATGGGAACGATTACTTGATCTGGACAGTTTCAGCTGAAGATTTGCAAAAACATACAATTTTTAATGCAAAATTTTATCTGTTTCCATAAAACAAAACAAAAAACCTGTTTTGCGGACCTGGCGGCAAATCACTTCTGATGATGAGTATTGTTTTATTTTGGAATTAAGTGTCTGTTCTTCAGGAACGAGATGTATCTTGCTCTTCTGGTGATTTTCTTGCAGTGTAAGTTTGATAACTAAATATCTAGATGTGTGCTTCTGTGTGTGTGTGTGTTTTGTAACTTTTTACTGTCTCCCAGTCTGTAAACTTTGAAAATAACATTTCTTTTCACTTTTTTCTAGGTTCGGAAGTTTACACTCAGGAAAGAGGTAGGTGACAATAGTTTTTTTCACATATATATTTAAAAGAAGTAATTTAACTACTTTCTCAGTTGTTTCTCATCCATAACAGAGTTTATCTGGTTTGCTGTACAATAGCTCTACAAAAATTTGGCCATGTAAAAAAAAAAAAAGGTATTACTTGGTGGTGTTTCTTAGTAAAGTGTTTAAAAGAGATATGGGCTGCTCAGATTTTAATAAATGTTTTGCTGAATTTTTTCCTAGACCAGTTTGCTTGACTGAGGCATACAAGAGAAGAGATGGGAAGGGAAATTTAATTACTAGCATTTTTTATTAGTCTTTTAAAAAAAAAAAAAAACACCCTCTCACTCCTACAAGCAAGGAGGTGGGATATAATTATAGAATATAAGTTATGGTCACTCTCTTTTGCTCTTTTTCTTGCAAAATATCCCATAAGCATGTCTGAGCAGCGTACAAAACTTGTGTCCTGAAAGAAATGTATTTACTTTTTATGTTATCATCTTGCTGGATCCCAGCATGTACACAGCATCCTTCCTTTTCTCTATCACTAGCAAGAAATGTTTGCTCCTGGTTGTCAAGTAGTCTATTCATGTGCAAAAAGTACTGTATTGTTTTATACAGTGTGTATAGAGTGAGGAGTGGACATTGCGTGCTGCAATAATCAGTATTGGCCTCTAGTATATCTGTGCAGTGGAAGGTAAAGCTGCTACCACTGCCAACATCTGTGAGATCTGATCACAAAAATTATAACACTTGTTACTATGATACAATTAATTTTACTGATTAAAATGTAGCTGCTTGAGATAACAGTATTATGTTGGACGATTTGAAAATAAATATAACTCTTTTTTATTTTCTACATCAAGTTTTTACCTTCAACGCTGTTGAAATCAGGGTTCAGCCATCTGTCAAAGTGAAGAATGGAGCTCCTATGTCAATTATATGCCATGCTGATATTAGCAAAAGCGCCAATTTCCACCTGCAGCATAATATTACAATTTTTAAGGATGGCAAGCTTGTGTTCATGATTGTATCAGACAAAGGAGATGCACGATATGAAGTACCTATGGCTAGATCTTCAGATACAGGAGACTATGAATGTACTGTGGAAGCAGATGGAAAGACAAAATCTAGTAACTCGTTACATGTTTGGGTAACAGGTGAGTATTCCTTCAAATGTGGAAGTTTTCTAAGATACAAAAAGAGACCAACCTCCCAGGGTAAGTAATAATAGTCAGCACTAAATAGGATGTCTTGCAAAATGTTTTTTGTCCATACACATCACAGTGCTTTACAAGAGTTTAGTACTAAGTCCTCGTGTTAAGGCACAGAAATGAAATCGCTATCCCAAGGTTACCTGGCAGATCAGTGATAGTCAGGAATGGAATCCATGCCTCCTGAGCCACCATCCCATGCTCTATCCCCTAGACTAGGGAAAGTGTTATGTGTGAAAGCTTGTGCCTATGGACCATAAATACAATGGTGGAGGAGATTAGATTACTGGAAAAGCTGGAAACAGAGATTGTCACCTTGTAATAGCCATTGCCAAAGCTAGTATCTGTGGTGGACTGCTTTTGTAGACAGTGTTATACCCATCTTGTTCCTTCATCTTTTATGAGAACAGGGGCCACCTCTATCTATACTCTTTCTAGCCATATATTCTTGACTGCAAGTGATGTTTTTCCTCTTGGGAAAACAACTTGGAAAACATTTGTTCAGTGTTAAATAGTTAAAAGGATGTGCAGAGCCTGTAGTTTTCCTTTAGAGACCTGCACCTATAGTTACAGTAGATGGAATGGCATTTGGCTTCTTCCCTTGCTTGTTTCTGAGTGGGAATAGGACATACTAAGGAGGAAGTGGTCTTACCTTTAAAACACCAAGTTTCATACTTCACACATTGCATCAAGATTGTATTACCCTCTTGAGGGACATTTTGTTCTTCTGAAGGTACCCTGATATATACCCACACATCAAAGGAACTGTCTTCAAAAGCTCACAGGTGCAGCATTAAAAAAAAAAAAAATCCCAGACCCAGTTCTTGCAAATTAGTTGTATCTGTCCATTAACGTAAATCACTACCATAGTCATCAGCGATGGTGTTTGATTTGGGATTATGCAGTGATCTATTTCTTTCCTTGTTTTCTGCTCTAAGGAATGACCAAACCAATCCTGACTGCTGAGACAAAAGAAGTTTTAGAGGGTGAAGTTGTGAAATTACGTTGCGAGCTGCCAGAAGAAGTACCTCCTTTACATTTCTTTTTCCGGAAGATAAAGATGAATTCGACTCCTAAAGAAAAACATGTATTTGAACCATACAGGAATTTTTCTGTAGTGGAATTTTCTGTTGATGAGGGGGATAATATTTTGCAATTTGACTGTTTTGGTAGGAGAAATGTAAAACTCGAATTTGAAAGCTCAGAACCCAGCAACAGAACACTTATTACTGTCAAGGGTAAGTTGCTTAGCTTTTCTTTTTACATTTCTTTGCTTGCCATAATTAAAAAGTTGGATTGTGATTTTATATGTGTTCTCTTGCAGAACCATTTATAAAGCCTAATCTGAACATCAAGTCCTCAAGTAATATTACAGAAGGAGACAGAATAGAGTTTGAATGCTCAACTGTAGTAGCCCGAATGCGTGACATTGAAATCATACTTCAGAAAAACAAAACAATACTGAATAGTGTACGAGATAAGAAAGTTTTGAAATATTCTGTGGTAGCTACTCTAGAGGACAGTGGTGAATACCTGTGTAAAGTGGAGCAAGGGAGAGCATCTAAAACAACCAAACTGAATGTTGTTGTGGCAGGTAAGACCTCTGTACATCTTAGATTTTACTCAGTGGAGTAATATTTAAAGTTGGTAGATCTGCAAAGGTAATGTCCAGATTCAAGTGTAAATTTTCCCTAATTTAAAGGCTATTTAGATTTGGGCTTCTGATTTTTACATGTAACTAATACTTTCCAACTAAAATAATACTTTCAAATAACACATATGAGATGTGGATTCCAAGTAATTGCTATGTTTCTGTTTTCCCTCAAAATATTATTATATTACAATAGCATGATGGGTTTTTGTCTTGATTGTAAACTTTCAGTATATCCTTCATTCTGTATAATTTGGGATAGGGAGTCATATTCTTTTATGCTCAATTTGAGTGAATTTTCTTTTTATCTTGCAGAGTTATTCCCCAAGCCAATATTGGCTGCTTCTATGAGTAAGCTGGATGAAAATAAAGAATTAACTTTGAGTTGCAGCATTAGTGGTTTTAGCATTAGTGGTTTTCGAAAAGCTAACTTCTCTATATTACGGAGAAATTCAAATGGAGACATCTGGTTGAAAAATTCTAGAAACTTAACAATGAGAGTTAATGTGAATGATACTGGATCCTATATCTGTAAAGCTGAAGTAAAAGGAATAGTCAAGGAGAGCAAACCTGTAAGGATAAGTGTTTATGGTGAGTAGATACAGAACCCAGTGCTGGGGAAAAAATCAAACCCATAAACTTATAAATAAGCTCATCTGTTTACAAATCAGTCTCTAGTTCATGAACTAAGAGGGCATTTATCAGTTTTTGCAATAATAATTTCTGTGAGATGTGCTTGCACTCTTTAGCTGTAGAGGATTTGACCTATTGTGATCTAGTCAAGTCAGACTTTTACAGGGCTGGCTCTAGAAGAAGGGAGTTAGCATGTCTTCCCTTCTGTCCTGTTCACTTGGTTATGCTAGGTGCCGAATAAACTCTCATTCATTACCATTTGCAGGAGCTGGGAATGTTCTGAAAACATTTCACTCACCAGTTTGGTCTGAAACTCTGTCACTTGCTACCTTGACTCCCTTCCCCTGACCCTGCAGGCAGAAAGCCATGAGAGCCAGAGGTCATCTGGATGGCTGTACTGCAGAAAAGCCAAGTTTTTTGCTATCAATACAACCCCCTGACCAGCACACTAATTATAAACACCCTAGTTTCCTTCCCTCTCATGGAACAAGCACAGTCAGTTCTCGAGTCTGTAAAGGGGGATTAATTGGGTTGCGACTCACTGTGCTGCAGAAGCAGAGGTCCCTGATTAGATGCTGTAGGATCCATCTCAGGTAATATATGTGATGTTACTATACTTCCAGATTTTTTTGTTCTACAGACTTGCTCCTTGGGTAAGAGCTAGCTCTGGAGTTTGGTTGATCCACAGCTGTTTTACTGACCTTTTCTTGGTTTCCTTTGCATTCTGCTTGCATGCTATTTTAGTCGAAATGATACATGTTTTATTATCTGTGTTTTTGCTTTGTTCAAGTCATCCTCTTGCTTCCATTCTATCAATGAGCAAGAGCTTCCCATATAGGCTGTGTGTGGAAACTAGCTAAATATTGTGTATTTGTATGTTTTATATAAAATAATATTGTATCTTTGGGCCTTATGCAGTGTAATTGGCAGCATTTTCTTTTCTTCCTGTTTTAGCTCCAGTCTCCAAGCCAACTCTTTCTGTTGTCAGTGGTTTACCAGAGGTGGTGCTGGGGAAGCCTCTGCAGTTAATCTGTCGTTTAACGATGGGAACACCGCCAATAACGTTCACATTCTACAAAGAAAACGAAGTTAAGAAAGTAGTAACTAATGACACATATGCTACATTCTTGGATGAAAATATTAGACAAAATGACAAAAGAGGTTACAAATGTGATGCTAGAAATAATCACTCCAGTGGTATGAAAACTAGCAACGTTCTCAACATCACAGTAATAGGTAAGTCTGTTTAATTCTTCTCGTATAATGCCGTATTTTGATTCTTGAAACTATTTAAAGCAGCGTATTATAGATTAAGCAAAATGGATGCTTTATAAAAGCATTATAATTTTTTATAATAAAAGCATTATTTTATTTAAAAATGTTTATAAATCCTTGTTCAATTGGATTAAAAATAGTTGGAGATCTGTATCACAGACTATTTGCCGCTGAAGTAAAAATCCTGATAGTAATCAGAATCGAGTTAACTACAGCTGAGTTTATGTTAATACAAAAAGAATCTGACTTGAAATCTTGTTATAGAAGTAGTCTTACTGGCAAAGCATAAATGATTTGATTTTGAGTGTTCAAAAATCTGAAGGACAAAAGCTGTTTCAGTAAAATTAATGATTAAAAATTTCAGGACCAGATCCATTTTTTTTATGTTTGATTTTCATAGGTCTGGATTAATTGCATACATAATGATATTGAAGTTATCTCTATAAATTTATTCACCAAAATAAGCTTTCTAGCTAGATTCCTGGTAAACAATTGAAATCTGCACTTTCAATAATCCCTCTATCTATCTCTGTTATTAGTTGCAATTTTCTGAGGCACCGAGCATGTTCAACACCAGAAGCTACAGTTGCTCAGTAGCTCTAAAAGTCAGTCTGTTATTATGCTGTATCTGCAAATAGTACTTACTGGAAATGAGCAAAGAGTGATTTACAAATATGTGAAGTTACCTTTGTACTCAGCCTTACGTACAGTGACTGGCTTATAAACCTTAAGAATGAGAGGACAGAGTTGCACTGCTGAAATATCCCACTGCAGTGGGATATTTGAAATAAGGGGAAGAAAAAAATAAAGTTAAAAAAAGGCATCTGTATCTCTAAATAACCACAAACATTCCTTAACAAAGGATGGGGAAATTCAGATATAGAACATGAGAAAACCTGTAGGAGGTGCTGCAGGAAAAACAGAGGTTGCGTTAGAAAGCGTTAGAAAAATTCCTCTGTCCATGACGAAGTTGGTAGCTGAAGCTTTAAAAAGAAGATGAACTGGAGGTCTACAGAAGAAAGCATGAGGCCTGATATAAGCTGGGAATCTTAACAGTGCTCCCAGAAGGGGTATGCCAGTGAAAAAGCTATGATTTGCAAGTGTGCTATTGGCAGATATGAAGAGAAACTTCAAGAAGTGAAAAACATTTTTTTAGTAGGCTACATGAGACTGATACTGGTAACTCTTAAAACATACGTGTGTGTTGTTTTCCCTATCCTTCCATGGGTAATAGTGTTGTGTTTTGGTAGGATTTTAACTATTACACTATTTCTGTAAATTTGTTTGGTGCTCTCTGATAGTTTCTGGTTCAGATCCCAGTGGTTCAAAGGAATTTTCAGTTTTGTGTCCCAGCCTGAATCCAAATTGTGTTGGTTTTAAAAATATAAACTTGTTGTTAAAAGGTGGATTCTATCTGAGTTTTCTGAAGAAATGTGAGTTTTGACATTGAGTTGTATATGGCTAGGACAGATGTATCCAGAACTGTTGCATTTCTTCTGTGTCAGTTGGATTATTGCATGGTTGGAGGACATGCTCTCCACTCTCTGGGCCTCTAAACAAATCTCAGATTACAGTATTTGCATTTGTTTAGATTATAGAGCTAGAAAGGCACATCAAGTTCATCAGTTCCGCTAGGATATGCTTTGCTAACACTAGAGAGAAGCTGAAATATAAAACTGTGAAGAGATGTATCCAGTAAGATTTAAAGTCAAGCTAATCTGAAATAATGAGTAACAAATAAACAAATACAAAGCATAATCTTAGTCCATTAACAAGCCTGTATTTCTGTAGTGTCTTGCACATCTTTGCTAGAACTAGTGTATCAGAGTCATTACAGCCATGTTTCAGGATATATTGTGACACTGTTTGGAAGTTCTGAATAAAAAGTCACATTTTGGAGCCTGGTGAGCCAATCTTCTGCAGTCATTCTCGCCTGAGGTGGCTTTTTTGAATTCCCTATATTCTGTCCTTTCTATCCATTCCAGATCTGAAAAAAGACTTTTGCCTTGTATAGCAATCCTCTCATGGTCATCAAATCAGTTGTAGTAACCCACATTTTGCATCTAAATCTGCTCCCTATCTAATACAAATACAGCTTTCATGACTAGCATCATTTTATGTCAGATTTGTCTTCCTCCTTTTGCTTGTGTACCAATGTTGCCTTAATGACTCCTCCTTTACATCTGCCTTGTGTTATCCATGACCCTGCTCCAAACACATTAATAATATTTCCAGAGAAATTTTGTCTAGCAGTTTTAGCAAAGCAGATGCTTCATATCCAAAACATTTTGGGAAGCTAGTAACATTCTACTTGCCTTGCACCATAGAGAGTGTTAGCTGTACATACTTTTTTTTTTTTTTTCCTGATGTAATTGTGAGTGTTGGTGCACATGTGCTCCTAAGCTATCTCTGTATATGTTAATATGTTTCATTAGTAAACCTAAAAACCTTAAAACTGTATTTTGGCTGTTCATATTCTTACAACTTGTTCAAATACAAACTAAATTCTCATTTTGTTTGCTATATCCAGTAATCTTTAGAGTTTAGGACTTGCTCATGCTTCTGAAGAGCTTGATCCCTCCTATGTCAGTGCTTACCATTGTTATGAGAAAGATGTAATACAGTCAGTATAACACAGCACAACTCTACATAACTGTGAAAGCATAGCCACATAAATTGAGCTATAATTATTTACAGTATCAAACTGCTGAGTGTGTTATTTCTGAAAATTAAATCATCTCTAGGCTGGGGCCTGAGGGGAATCTGAAGGATTTTAAGGAAAAAAGACTGACTGACTTCTGTGGGAATGGATATAGTTTCCTTCTGTGTCTGCTTTGCTTCTTTATGATGCCCTCTTTATTTCTGGGTGTATAAAAATATTTACTGGAAGATGCAGTCTGGCAGAGATATTTCAGAAAGATTAATACTGTGCATTCACTCTCTGTTTAGCTAAGTAAAATGTCACTAAAGCAAGTATATCTACAATACTGTATTTTATCATCAAAGTTATTTTTAATAGCAGTGATATCTGTTTCATTTGTGTCTTCCTTTGTAGTACCAATCAGGAATGCCAGCTTGGGCAGTATTCCTTATGGGGAAGTGGAAGATGGCAGTGAGATTGCTTTTCTCTGCTCTGTGAAAGAAGGATCTTGGCCCATCCTCTTCAGGATTTTTAGAAAAACTGATCATGATATTCTTTTATTTGAAAAAACTGAAAACGCACATAAAGTCTTGTGGCACAAGGAAACAATGAGCAGGCAGGACACAGGGACGTATTACTGTGTGGCTTCTAACCGAGCTAATGTGGATGTGAGAAGCCATCCAATAACCGTCAGTGGTAAGTTAACTTTTACAATAAACTGCATGCTCTGCCATCACGGCAGGTGAGGATCATGTTATCTGCAAAGTTACCGAGTATATGGGATGTTACGAAGTATATCTGCCTTACTTGGTTTTGTTCCACCATTGGCAGAAGTTAAACAGAGAACCATTTATAAACAGATTGTCTTACCTACATACAGAAGTTTAACAGGTGGAGTCATATGCAAGTTAAAAGCAACCCATTGTTGCACTGAGTTGTCTGTCACAAGAGCAAGGCTCACTGGTGAACTTTGTGTGCAAGTCTCCTTAAAGATCTTCACCAGTGTGTAAGAAGGCCAATTTGTAGTAAAGTAAAAGCTCACTTTACCACAGAAGTTAGTAGTGGTGACCAGTCACTGTACATACTCTCTTAAACATGTCTTTCTTATTTCCAGTCATCTTAGCGTCTTGGCAGAAAGGAGTCATTGCTGCTTTTGTCCTAATACCTATTGCAGGAGCAATAACTCTCACTGTATGGTGGTTTTTATGTAAGAAGAAAAAGGGTAATAAATGATTCCTTTCTATTTCTTTGGTGATTAATGTATTGCAGTTAAAACATTGCATTTGCTTCAGTAGCAAAGGCCTGTAGGGGTGAGGCTTCAGGAGATGACTAAATATGATTTTAAAAACCAAAAAATCTGCTGTGGGTGGCTTGAATTAAGCTGCAGGTGTGCTGAAGTTTTCCAGGTATCTTAGGCAGAATAGGGAGAACATCTAACTAGTGGTGCTGGAAAGGCACAAGTGGAGCAAATGCTTTTGGAGATAGGCCAGAATTGCACTATTCTGATGCGGTCCCAGGTCTGGAATTCAGACCCTTGCAATGTAGAGGCAGAAACAGCCTGAGGCACTTTTTGCTCCATTAAAGAACTATGACGATTTGATTCAGGGTCTCAACTCAGAGGTAATTGAGATATTTCTCTAGTCCTTGTGAAGCACACTTTAGATTATTAGTGTTTTTTGTTTTTTTTTTTCCTTCCCCACAGTAATGCAGTTTCACTTTGGGGTTTGCCTTTTATGATTAAGATATTCTTTCAGATAGTAAGGAAATCTAGTTTAAATCAACATCCTGTAATATGCAGTACATTGCAAAATATTTGGAAAATTTGGAGTATCTGGATGTCCTAGACAGCTTAAATTGACCAGGCTAAAATTTGGGATTTAAGATCTTAGCTTCGCTGCAAAAGAGACATGTAAGGGACCTGGGTCATAAACAGGATGTAGGACACTAGGTAATTGATTTTGTTATAGCCAAGAGAAGTTACTCTGACTTGGGTAGATAATCACTGCATTTTTTTCTTTGATTCTTACTTTTAAATTATTTTACTTGTGCAGTGTACTAATTGATGCTTTTATTCTTCTTTGTCAAGCTAAAGGACCATCCATGGAGATGTCTCGGTAAGATAGCTTGCTTTCTGGTAATGGTGAAGTATTTCTGTTTAAAGGGCTGGAGGCCTTCCACTGTATGAATATAGTTTATTATGGCACACACCTGCAAACAATAGATGGTTGTGCTTCACATACCACCTGCTAACACAACAACAGGATGAGGAAATAGTCTAAAAATAGAAAAAGGCCAGCTAAGAGAAATACAAGAATGTCAGACCTACATTTGAATGAATTTAGATACGAAATTAAAAATACCAAAGTCTTAAAGTAATGCAGGTAGGACCGCCTTTGACTTTAACGTTTGCTTGTGCTTATCTTAAAGACAGAGACAAAATTTTCATTAGCTTCAATAGTTAAGAAAGTGGTAGTCAGCATAGACAATGACTGATCTTTGCATATCATCATGTTGTTTTTATTGACTATTTGGGATAATGACATCAACTTTTATTGGTTTGCTTTTCAGATCTGCCTTGGCTACAAACTCAACAAGTGAAAAACTGACAAGGCCGCATAATGATGGAGACTACTATTCTGGTAGGATATTTTGCTGTAAGACTATTAGTGAGTTGGCCTAATTTAAATATTTATTCAAAGTTTTGGACTTGCATAGTTGTGGTTTTGACAGGACCCATTTTTTTGGTAATCCATAGGATTACCAATAACATTCACCCAAGTCTCTTCTACCATTTTATCTTTGCATAGCTTTTTATGAGCATGTCTTATTCAAAGACTTGTTTACAAATCTACTCAGGCACTTCTACCAGGCAATCAGTTACCAATATTACAGATGGAAAATCGTGGTAAAGGAGAATTACTTTCTCTTTTTGACAGATTTCACACTGCTGCAAGAAAATGAGTTCAGAGAGCAAATTTGAGTTGTGTCATGTGGTCCTGTGGTCTGACCGCAATATAGCGATGTTAACTTGCCCTTGCTGGTCACTTTTCTTTTCAGGATCTCAATGCACTTTACGAAATAGGTGGACATGTTGTTTAGAGTACCTGGTATGAGCAAGGTTACCCCTTGTTGTTTTTTTTTTAGCTGAACATTTAAAAAGCCCTACTCACCTGTGTTACATGACTGTCTTTTAGATGTGAATCTAAAAGTAGAATTTCTCATATGTAAATAAACATAATGGTAGTAGGAACTGCAGCTGGGTAACTCATTCATTTGTTTGGATATAATATTTTGTCAGCTCAACTTCTGCTTGAATATTTTAGGATCAGGTTACATTGAAGATGGTGAAAATCACATGAAATCAACAGATGAAAATAAAGGTAATTTCATACTTAAACAATAGATTTTAAAATTATTTAGCAATTGAAAGCTGTAATGTTTTCTTGTGGCAGTAGTGAGGATTTGATGAGTCCCGTCCTTTCCTCCTTCTCTCTGATAGTGGAGAAGACTTTCTCCTTTGTCAAATATAGTTCTTTTTCCTTGTGTGCAAAACGGCAATGACAGGACCCATTTCCTAACTGCATTATGAAGTGTAATTAGTTGTGCTGGATTTGAGGCCTTCAAATGGAGGATGGTATAAAAATAAAACTAATAGTCAGAATTTTAAGTTCTATATGACATATATTCAGAAGAAGTGTTTTTTTTATTATTTTTTCTACAGACTTTTGCTTCTTTTACTTCTGTCTTTTCTTCCTTTCTACAGATCTTGAAATATGTGAGCATTAAACCTAAAAATAATCTGCTATGAATCAGAATAAAATGACCTGCCAAATGCCTGGGGACACCACATGGGATAATATATATATAGTAATTAAAAGGTGTCATCAACCACTGTATCATCTAACATACTGTTTTCTTCATGACCAGTGTTTTTAAGATATTTATTCAAAGAATACTGCTTAAATATGTGGGTATTGCCATTTAAAAACCTACTTTGTCCAATATATTTTTGGCTTATATTGATGTGAAAATATTTTCACAGGTTAGATGCAATTTCTGATGACTTACGGTACATTTTGACTTGTCTATCTGTTGGACCATGAGTCAAAAGACAGCTGCAAATTTATCAGTGTAACTGAAGATCGAAGTTAATCCAGAGCACAGAACTAGACCCCTGCATAAGCCTGTATGCAACCTAGTAGGATAGGTAGCTGGAGTTTCCATTTGATAATTTTTTGATGCAATTAAGAGTGTGCAGGGCAGAATTGTATCATAAAACTAACAGAAAGTGATCCACTAAGTTAATTTCACAGGAAAACTTGGAAACCACCTTTGGAAACTCTAGTTCAATGACTCTTGTTTTTTCCATTTATCTTACCTGTTTCAGATCAAATCAGCTCTGATCTAACCTGCATGTGTGCTGGACATAAATGGTTTCAATCTTTACCCCCTATGTATTGGGCAGCTTCATTAAAACCGGCTAGGCTATTGCAGATCTCTCTACTAGATACAGAAGCCTATTATTCATATACTTCTAAAAATAACAGTATCTAGTCTGTATTTGTATGTCAATAGCTTTTACTTCAGCAAGCAAGAGGAAGAAGCTTATGTTCAGTGTATGGAACTTAGCTCATTGTGGCCTGAATAAGTCAAATTAGAACTAGAGACACTCGCATGTAAAACACACAGGCAGCTGAAACATAGGAACATAAGGCTGTATTGATCCTCCAGAATCATTGCTATTGTAGGAAGTGTGGCATTTAAACTTTGTTATTGACTAATATTCCTTGTTAAATACTGTTAAACGTTGTGTTTGGCTTTTTTTTTTCTTCTCTCAACAATGCTATTGGAAGGCTGCTCCAAAATTTTGCTGTTCTAATCATTAGATCTTTCTGTTCTAAAGAATCCACAAGCACTTCTGCAGGATTCCAGTCTGGGTGACTGTCATAGTCCTTTCCAACTTTTGCAGAAGTCCAGTAGAAATCCATCTACACCCTAAGGAAAAGAAAGCAGAAAGTAACAGCTGTTTCTTGTCTCTTATATCCAGCTAGCCAATACTGGTCAGCCAGTAGTCTTAGTAAATCAGCTGTCTGATCATTGTCAGGCTTTTTGTGGGCATTGTGGCAGAGGAGCATTTTGAGGAGGTAGATGGGTGGCCATTGTAGATGTTCTATGGAGACCTTGAAGAACAGCACAAGGGAAAAGTGCTGAAATTCCTTAATGGCAAAGCAGAAATTGAGAGTATGAGAGGTGATGAGGGAGGCCATGAAGGACTTTGGGAAGGTTTCTAAATATGAGGAGAGTGGAGGATGGGAAGTGTCCTGCCACAGCAGCTGTGCAAAAGGAAGAAAAATTAATGGCAGGGAGAGAAACAGAAGAGAGAGGACCTGCAGCTGCAGCAGGAATAGGGGAGAATCTCAGATAATCTCCTGCTCCCTTTGTGCTGTGACACTTTTGAAGGTGTTGAATAGAAAGTAAGAGTTTAGGCACAATTCTCACCTCACACAGTTTCAGATATCTGGATTGAGTTGGACTACTGCCTCTCAGGTAGGGATGAACCTTAGGAATGGGTAGGCCTTACACCTCTAACAACTGACATCTGCCATAAGTGGGGCCCGATCCTGCACCTATCAAAGTCACTGAGGACATATCCATTAATTTCAGTGACAGCAGGATCAGGCCCATACCTCAAGTGAAGCATGCAGTGCTACAAAGAAACATCTTCTTGATATTTTTGGGGCAGGACCTGACCTTGAGAGTGCTGAGGTGGAGTACACTGAAGTTGAAGTATCAACGCTTGATCCTCACAGAGGTAATAAACTGTCTGGCCTTTACGGTTATGTTTTGGAAGTAATTCCGCGCATGTTGCTGCTCCCTGGCACTGGTCTGACATTAGCATCTATGAAAATAAGAGCAGGTTGTGCTTTGTGTGCATGACAGTTTCATGCCAATAGTGTTCCGTAATCTAGATGATGCTGTGGCAACCATGCTTTTGTTCATTGCAACCCTTCATCACCAGGGATCCTCTCGTTCACTTGCCCAATCCCATTCATGTCAGGTCTGTGCAGAGCAGGGCTCCCAGCTGGAGCTGTGGCTCTGAGCAGAAAGCAGCCTGCTGTGAATCCTCATGTTAGAGAGTCCAAATTTATTGAGAGTCATTTTGGGTTAGCCACAGGGTAGGCTAATGGAGAGAACAGAAATCAGATGAATTGCTTCTGTTTATAACGGAACTGGCTGAAGGATGAAAGCTGTAATGCACTTGTGATAGAGAAGGGTTAGAGAAGAGAGTGTATATAGTCTTTCAGTCTGGAGAGGGCTGGAGACCATCCTGGGTTGTGTGGCACATCAGACAGAGAAATGAGAATATTGATGCCCAGACAATTTTGGCCTCCATCTTTCACAGTAGTTCTATGGTAACAGTAAGCAGAACTCATAGCAAGAGTCCAAGGTACATGTCTCTGCAACCTTGAAGGAGAAATATCTACTGAAATTTATTTTCAACACCCAAATGCACACTTAAATCACTCTGTGTTATCTGGAGAATTGTGATATCATTATACCCTTGTGCTGAAAGCTGCTAAATCTTTCAGAAACTTACAAAAAATTTCAAGTAGCTAAGAGTGAATAAAACCCACCAGAGACATTTATGCTATGACCTAGCTTCTTTGTTTTAACTTAATGAGAAGCAGACTGAGGAAGGAATGGACAAATTTGCTTTTCCCTGGTAAGAAGGAACAATCACTTATTTAAGAGACCAAAGGCATGCTTGTTTAGTTAGTAATACAGATGTTTGAGCAAAGTGCTCGCTCTTCAAGCTTGGCAGCAAAGCTCTCCTGGTGAAGCCAGTCCTCCTGTTCTTTTGCTGTTTTCTGACATGCTGGTATCTAAGCATGCTATTTATCCACCTCTGCTAAGTTCTGCACTTAGATATCATACTTGTACTCTTTTTCAGAATAGGGCTAATACTTAATTGTTTGAAATGTTTCTGAGTGTTTCACCTAGCTCCAAATGCTGATTGCATCTCTTTTGATTCCACCTATTTTCTGAATGAAGACAAAGTATAGCACACTTGTCTCTTCTCTGGGCATGCATGTCTCATCCAGCAGGCTGCATGTAGAGTCTGATTCCTTCTGCCTTTTGAAGAACTCCAGATTTCTTTGATCTCTGTGGACTAGCTTCTAATTAATCTGTCTGTCCATTTATTTGTTCCTCCTGCCGCCATTGTCAATGGCAATACTAATCTCAGGAGCAGAAGAATCATATGTTGTGTATTGTGAAAAAAACCTGCAATACCTACTGAAATATGTAAGCTGTAACAGTAGTC
Organism: Anseranas semipalmata; assembly: GCA_013399115.1. Taxonomy (NCBI): domain Eukaryota; kingdom Metazoa; phylum Chordata; class Aves; order Anseriformes; family Anseranatidae; genus Anseranas; species Anseranas semipalmata. The sequence goes on from VXAA01003411.1 coordinate 570,224, forward strand.
TTTGGGTCACTTTTGGAAATCAGGAATAATTGAATGCCACCTCAGAACAAGTTTTTTTCTTTACATAATTGCGGAAAGATGTATGTTTTGTCTTTCACGGTAAAGTACTATTACATTTTAAAGCAGTGGTAGTTTCACCCTGTTTTTCCAGCCATGTCTGTAGTAGCAGGCTCATGCATGAAAGCAGGTCATTTATGAAATACTTTTTAACACAGTGTAATGATAAATAGGCTAGTGCATCAAGAACTTTGTATGTACTATGGTTCTGTGATGAGCACAAACCAGGGTTCATTACAGTGTTACTGATGGTGGTAAGCTTGTTAGGTGCAAAGTTTCACTGCTTTGTTTTGAAATTCCATGTGGAAATAACTTGGTACCTACTTTCTGAAGTAGGGGTGAAGAGGCTGCCTCAAATATGAGGTAGAGCTGGAGCTACACAGGCCAGTTTTTATTTGGGGTAGTCATAGCTGATTGTTAATTTGGTATTTAAAGAGGTGGTCATTCTTGAGAATGATGAAATTGAATACTTACAGATATTATATGCCTCACAAAAATATAATGCTTATCTTTTCTAAAGCTTAGTTGTATAGCAAGATGGCAAAATGATTTAGACCTTTTATTATTAATATGAGCAAAAACAAAGGTCAATGCTAAAGTAAGATCAGGAAATATCCCTACAGTGAGAAGGGAGAAACTGATAATCATGAGTAATAACATGCTTCTTTTACTTTTGTAGCTGATTAGTCATCTGCAGGGTGGCAACGTTATAAAGTCAGTGGGAACAAAATGTCAAATCGTGCAAGTAATTTCTCCTAGCACATAATTTCAGTGCTGAGACAACTTTTGGAAGATTAGCAAAGAAAATAACATGGGCAGTGTCGTCATATCACAATTTAATGAAATTAATTAAAAAAAAAAAAAGCAGCTAAGGAAATACCTCCCACCAAGTCTTTCCACAAAGTCAACAGAAGTAGATTTGGGATTAGTCTGCTAATAAATGTCTTCCAAATGAAATGAGCTACCTGTCATTAAAATTCTGAAAAGATTACTTCTTACTTCACTGGAAATTTTATTGATCATTTAAGCAGTAGTCCATAAGCATAGGACATGCGCTTCATGATCTTCAGACTATTTTACAGAGAAAGTTCATGCCAAAACTGCAAGTGTGAAAGCTGTGTTTAGGCACTTGGTGAAGTGTAGCTCCTACTATTGTTGAAATTAATAGTAGTTTTCCAGCTCAATTCTGTTGTATTAGATCCCAGCATTTAAAGGACGCTTAACAGAATTAACAAAAATTAAATTAGCTTTAGAAAATTAGAATGTGATGCCAGAACCACTGAAGTTCTTCAGAGCAGTGCAGAATGGTAACAGTCCTTACTTTTAATCTGGCTGCAGATCAATATGTCTGAATTCTTTAAAAGTTTTTATAGCTAATGTGTAGGACTTTGTATCCAGAAATTTGAATTCTCTTTCCAGTTTCCTGCAGACAGGGAACGATTTTTTTTATTTTTATTTTTTTTACTTCAGATAGAAAAATCTAACTTCTTGTTTTAGTGAAGATACTCAGAAATTTGAGGTGATATTGATAGAATTCTGGGATTTTCTAAGAGACTCAGTTCAACTGAAATTAATGAATGTTTCACAAATGCTTTGAGATCCTCAAACAGCAAGCTCCTGAGCCGTGCCTGCATGGGCCTTTATACCAACTGAAGAAAGTCATTTAAAGCATACAGTGTTCTGGAGCAGTCTGCTTTACTATTAATCTAGAAATCTATGCAAGAAATCAAGGAAATTGCTCTAATCTCCAGCTAGCCAGAGCTGTGTTTACACTGGCTGTAGAGAAGTTGAGTTCTTCAGCTTTTCAGTCCTTTAGCCAAGGCTCTGCCCTTCTCTGCTGGGGTAACTGTCTGAAGTTATGATGCTTGGTATCGAAACTCTGTGGATAGGTTTTCATAGATGTCAGATAGGAAAAAAAATGTAGAGCTTTTTGCTTTCCCTCTCATATAGAAGCAGAGGCTTCCAGGGCTTATTTGTAACCACAAGGGTCTGAAAAATGGGTGGCTAACATTGCTTTTTTATCCCAGTGGTGTCCATAGAGGCATAAATGTTCTCTGTCTGCATTTTGTTGTTACTTTCTATCTTTCCACAAGCCTTCTCAGCCTTCACTCCTGCTATGTGCACCTGATCTCAGTGCAGTAATGGAAGAGTTCTGCCATAGCGAGGAACCGAGAGGAGATACTTCCTGGTTAGCACCTAAACAGAAGCTGTACAGTGTGAAATCTGCAGATATCTTCTGAGATATTTCACAAAGAACAGCAAAGTAGATTGTTTTTGTGACTATAAGATTTAATCAGGTTAGTTGCCAAAAGAGGGTGTTGTTAGTCTTCCAAATTACAGATCTTGTCAGGTCTAGGATCCCTAAATCCTTACAACAAATTGATGAAGCTCTTTTAAGTGGTGCAGGGAAACTCTTCTCTAGTGTTAGATGCTTCTGTAAAATTAAAGTAATATAAAAGTTGAGAAGTATTAGTAAAGTATTAGAATGTTAAATTTAAAAAGGGAAAGTTGTATGGATCATCATTTTATATATAGCAGGAGAGACATCTCCCTCTCATAACCTTACAGACTGGGTTTGGGGGAGGGGGTGTAGCTGCTTTTTCATACGAACTCCACAGGCTCATTGCTGCTTATGTAACTACTTCCTCTGAAAGTAAAACAGTGTGTTCTGTTTGTTTAAGGAGCTTTTCGTAAGGCAAACACAAAAAAAAGAAAAGAAATTGATTCTGTGCCAATACATTTTCCAGCTCCTGTACAGAAGGGGACTGAAACAGTTTATAGTGAAATCAGAAAAGCTAATAATGGTAAGTAAGCTAGTGAAAAATTAAACACATAAAGGAAGCATTTGTATAGAGATTAGGGTTAAATTTGTGTCTGAATAATTTAGAAGATAGATGCCTTAAAAAGTGATCCAATTCGCATTAGAACATCCCAGATAGCAGCTAAGAAATTAGAGGTGTCAATAAACTGTGTAACACCTTCATGTTTTCTCATAAACCAATGATACTCAATGCAGTGAGATTAATATTTGTAACATCTACTTCATCAGCCCACTAGCATTGCATAAGCTAAGCAGTTTGGCCATGTGTCAGGATATGAATCTGGAGCTGAATATACTCTGTTAGGGATTAGGATGCTGTGTTGTGATTCAAACCCATCTCAAACTGCAAATGAACAACACTTTTCCTCTTAGTTGAGCATATTTGCTATTGTATTATAAAATATTACAATGTGTTTGGACATAACCCCAGTAAATATCTATAAAATCTACAACAGCAAACACTAAAAACCTCTAAAGCAATGTGATCGCTTTAGTAGCATGGGTTGTTACTTGTTTTAAGCACCAGCAAGAATTGTCTCAGATGTGCCAGCCACTCTACCCTACATGTGTTACCTCCTATAACACAGATTTTGGGCATTATGTTATATGTGGGCATTAGCAGCTTACTGGCAATGACCATCTATAAATTCTCTGGCAACAATGAGTTCAGAGACAGTTGGTTAAAAGTGTTTCTTAATAGTTTGTCAAAGACTAAATCAGAAGGGATTTCCTTTCCTCTCTTTGTATTAGAAAGTCTAGGTTTGTAAATAGTAGGGCTGTAAACTGTTCGGTTTTTCTCCCCATCCATGTTACCAAGTGGCTTTGTTGTATGCCATGTTTATTTTTTGATCTTTGTGTTTTAACTTGCTATTTTTTCTATTTTATAAGGCATCTCCCACTCCCTCCAGCACAGTATTCTGTTTCTAAGGAACTTTTCATGTGAGGGTCTCCAAGTACTTTACAAAACATTGATGAATTTTCCCTTGTGAAGACTTCTAAGTCAATTTTATCTTCATTCTACAGCTGAATAAACAGAGAGATTAGGTCATTTGTTTTAAGGCAATGCATTCAGACAGTGACAACACTGGGAACAGAATTTCAGAATCCTGAACTCCTGGCTTGGTGCTGAGCCTATACATTGTACTCATTTTTCACAGCCTTGCAGTGAAAAGCAGAACATCCTTTACACTGAAGAACAGGCTTAGGTACTTCATGCAACGTTGCCTGGCAGCATCATAAGGAAAAAAAAAGCTCATTTCAGGCCTGAGTCCAAAGGCCACTAGTGTTCTGAAAAGTTTTCCAGTGAGTGTAGATTGGACCTGTAACAAGCTGCAGAAGCTGACTGCATAACCCCTCGCTTGCTTTCTGCTGAGGTGTGAAGCTGAGTATTATGCCTTTCACTATTCCTATTTTTGACAAAATGGAGTGTTACATAGATGTTTTGTGAGTCGTAGCATAAACTCAGAGGATGGTACAGCGGAGCTGTAATTCAAAGCACTTATAAAACGGTACTTGCTATAAGGTGGGAACTGCAATAAAATGAGATATGATTGAAAGACTGGTCTAAATTAGCCAAATGATATGCAAACAACCCTTAATCTTGTAGTCCACCTGCTCTTTTATGCATAACATTCTACAGTTTCAGTTATTCTTGGAAACATGGTAATAGTTTATTGTTTTAATCACGTCTGTTTTTCCTGACTGATACACAGGAAAAGTGTTTCAAATAGATAAGCAGTGCATCACATAGCTATGCAGTTGCTTTGGATAGCTTTGTTACAGTCTATTTAAATGTAAAATATACTTTGATTTTTGATCAAATTTGATTGCAAGGTAACAAAGTTTAAATGCAGTGGAGGATCCCTAGGAAATAAATCTTCATAAGTACTTTAATATATTCATACAAGTATATTAATGGCCAATTCTGAAAGATACTGAACATTACTAGTGGTTGCAGAAGGTGGTTTACCTTTATGATTTTCACTATGTTTGATTATTCTTTGAGATTTTTGAGCGAATGCCTGAGGCAAATGCCTCAGCTTTAAATCAAACCTTACATCCAAATGGCAGTGTGGGGAATGCTCACAATTAGTACCAGTCAGGTCAATAACACCTTTGCCTAGGAGTCCTTCACACCTATCAGGATAAGCTACTTTCCTTAAAATGCTGCTTTCTCTGGTTGCCCTATGAAAAGGTCAAAGTATATTGGGAGTCTGGGGAATTTCCAACCCAATGCCAGAGTCGTTGTCTTTTGTTCAGAACAGAGACAGTCTGAGACTTAAGCAAAACAGACAATTGTCTAAATCAACAGACTGCCAAGAGTGATAAAATGTGCCCTGCTGCCTACTTTGCCTGTGCTTGAGTCCCAGCAGGCTAGGCTGGCAGCTGGTGCTGTTCCTGAGGGAGGGGTCAGGATGTGTCAGACACTAAGTTTGGCTGGGAGGGTGGAGGCTCTTTAGAGGCATGATTTACTTTCATCACACCTTCCATCGTCCCAAGAGACAGTATGGGCAGGAAGTCCAGGCAACTGCATACTGGTCCTTTCTCTCAGCTCCACCCCTTCCCTTAACATGGGTCCCAGTTCTTGGGGTAGCACAGTTTTGATCACATTGCTAAGAAGACGAGCCAACTCTGCACAGATCTCCTTATGTTTTTCAGGGCACTTACTGGGGAAGGCACTGTATTAGTACACCCTTGCTCCCTCAGTGAACTCAGCCTTTGCTCAACATCAGATCCAAAGCTCACAGAAGCCAGTGATAGTCTTTGCACAGATCTTGATGTTCAGTGAGTTGAACTCATAGTGGCTTATTGCAAGATAACTGCTCTCTATTTCTAACTTCTCATCAGGAAAATGGAGATCTAGTGAACAAAATGCAGAGCTAGCCTTTACACTGCTAAGTCTGGAAAAATGACTCTGCAACTGCAGAGACGGGACAGGAAATTCTAAGAATCTTACTGCAACCAACAATGTACTATGGAAAAATAAATATATCCCAGTGGAAAGAAGCATGAGAAATCTCCATTGCATCTAGTGCTTTGGAACAAACTATAGAAATCAGTTCTAGCAATCAGGAAATCTGCTGCAATACTTTCCTGCTACTGAGCCTCAGGCTTAATACCTCTGTACTTAGCTAGAAGTTCCTACTGAAAGCCTTTTCCAGCATGGAGAAAACTCACAGGGTCAGGGGATTCATTACATTGTTCAAAAGTCAGGCCTCATGAGCACATGCTAGTTCCACGCAGTCTGAGATCATGCAAATAATCTCTCCTTTCTCCAGAATAAAAACTGTGTATCTTTACATTTCAAGACGTTGTAGACCGAAGCCTCTATCTGAGATATTGATTCCAGAGCCAAATGCTGACTATAGCTTCAGCCAAAAATTAGGCAGAGCCAGATGGTTTCAGTAAGACACAAATGCACAGGGAGCTTCTGACCTTGGTTGAACCTAAAATGCAAAGCACAGTTGTGTGCATGCCCCTGTGCAAGATCTGTTCCCAAACTGCCTGCCAGGATTCCCTGTTGGAAGCTACCGCTCCGAAGAAAGACTTGGGAGAATATAATATGTGCCTGCAGTTCAGCTTCTTCAGTTGATATTCTAGCATCTTAGCTTTCACCGGGGTTTGAGATGGATTGTAAAGTGCAACTGCTTAAGCCTATATTCTCTTCTCCATAGCATCTAGCAGTAAGAAAGGGCAGAACAGATTCAGATGACAGTGTATTAAATTCCTGGCATTAATTTATTCCTTTGTAAAAATATGTTCTTTGAATTTTAAACCCCATCAACTAAAAGCAACAGCAAGAATTTAAATCCATCAGAAATCCATAAAAGCACCTATACTTGGAAATCTTCTAGAAGTCAGCAGCACTGGGCCTTCAGCTCATTTATCTCTGATTCCCTTAACAAAATAGTCAACTCCTTGTTTGCCCTGCTGTGGAAACTTGACCAGTTTTTCTGCATATGACTAGATTCCAGCTTATCTCCATTTTCCCGTTTTTGTTAGTAGGGGAAAGCTGGGTATCATTTGAAAACCTCTCTGTTTCATCACAGTAAAATCAGTTAGATTCAAGTAAAATGCACTTCATATTTTTAACAGGAATGAAAAAATAAGGCTGTGAAAAGATTGGCATAGCAAATAATCAGCATAAGCACCATATCATTGTGCTGTTGTTAGAGAACGTATGCTGGTTGACCTGACTGGTACCTTTTAGAAACCATATAGCCTTCTAGCAGCACTTTCAAAAGACACATCATATGACATTCTCCTGTTAGAGATAGGGTCCTTAGCTAGAAAACCACACTATTTGAATCTGGGTGACAGATTACAAGAAGGCGGGATATCTGTCATTGTGACCTAGTAGCTTTGGAGTAGCAAACATCCCATTGTTTGAAGTTTGGAATTTATACAAAATTTCTCATTTCCTCCTTCCTGTAAACACAATGCACTGTCACAGAGGCTTAAACCGCAGCTCATTAATACCTCATTTCATAAACCTTACATGTAGTTTTGTCCACTTAAAGTCAAGCTTTGATGTAGTAGTGGGTCAGTGGCATTTCTGTTCACTTCTGGCTGCTTTCAGGAAGCAAAAAAACTTTTATTTATTTCCCCTGTAACTTTTTATTTTGTTTCTTTTCAAACTGGCTAAACATGTAGGGATCAATTTTATACTGAAATGAAGTTTATGCACTGATATCATGTGCTGTGGTTGCCTGAGTTTTTAAGTCTTTTGTTAGCCTAAACATTGTGGGTAGAAGAAAACTCATAGCATACAGTGAAAGCAACATTCAGGTAATCTGTGTTTCTCTGCATTCCAGAAATTGCACCCTGATTGCATGCTGTGCTCATGGTGCTGCTTTCAGTGAAGATGAATCACAATCCTAATGTAATAAAAATGCTGATGGTAGAAACAGAATGAGATTACCTGCACACATACGTAAATGGATGCAATCATAAAGGCAGAGAAAGAGAGACTTAAGCATTGTTATCTGCAAAGTTAAATTCACCTTTATTCAGTTTCCCTGTGTTGGCTGCCAAGGGAGTTTCTAAAAGACCTCTATTAAGGTCTATTTACAGTAGTAGTGGTGTTTTTTGTTTTTGTTTTTTTTTTTTTCCTAATAGCCTGCTTTTTAATGATTTCAGAGCAATTCTCAAACTTTAAATGTGTTCTGCCTATAGGAGGATTGATGTTAGCATTTGCAATTTAAAAAAGTATTTACTCAGAAACATAGATTAAGAGATTATTACACATTTATAGAAAAAAAATACTATTAAGATTAACCCAGAGCCCAGTCCAAACCCTCTGCTTTGAACATTAGATGAATTTCCTTGACACAACTTCTCTCCACTGAAGTTGATATACTTTCCAGGAAAATAACCTTCAAGATTCAGCACTTTTATAATATGTGAAATTCTTAACAGACCATTCAAAAGAGCATTTTTAACAAGACTCAGTCTTCTGCTAAAGGAGGAGTTATTTTCCTCATGCCTCTAAATTGTCTTACTTTAAGAGGGCAAAAAAAATATTTATATTTTAGTATTTGAAGGCATTCTCTGAAACTTCTGAATAGCTAACTCTGCTCTAAAAGTGAGCATAAGATCTGATTTTAAAGTGCACTGGTTCTGGATGGAAAGAGCCTACTGGCTCTCAAGTCTTCATTGGGAACAAGCATCTTTTTATCAACCAAATTTCAGGTGTCTTTGTGGAATCTTATTTGGCTCTGAAAATTGTATCCTATATCAGGTTTCTGCAGTACATTATTTTCCTGGCAAGGAGTTGGAAGGGTAAATATAACGCTCATGAGAACTTGCTTCTAAAAGGAAAACTTTGTTATCCAGTAACTATTTGTGCTCTCAGAAGAAACTTCTGCTCTAAGCCATAATCAGGAAAACTGTCAGACATGTACTGTTCAACATGGTCTTTGAAATGTCTGGTCCTCCCCACGTACTTGCATTGAGCTAGTGCTTGGGTACTTTTTAAGACCAGAGTTTGAACCTTAGTTGAAGGTAACAATCTTACATCATTGCTAGATGAACAAAAAAAAGTTACATTAAACATAACAGGCTGTTTGCTGGAACATAGAAATGATCACTTCTCAGTGTGCCACTTTGTAATTTATACATTGTATTTTATTTTGCAGATTCTGTGGAAAACAGGCATTCTGTAAGTACTCATTTTTATGTAAGCAATTAAACATAGAGAAGTTGGATTGAGATTATTGTGTATCGAGTGAGATAGTGTTTAAGCGTTGCTACGTTTTAATTGTTTTTGTTGTTCAGAACCTCTACTGGACAGCTACTGGGCAATCCCTTCATAAATATTCTTACTGGTCAGGCTTTCAGTACTATGCTTATAGAATGGTCAGCTTAAAAACCTGTGGAACTGACTGGTATTTGGTAGTGCTGGTCACAGGAGGTAAATGACAAATACTAATCTTCCAACAGTTTACGTTAAACACCTGCATAGTTTTGGATATTCAAATATACACAAATATTCATGCTGACAGAATGGCACAAGGTTGGGGATGGCTGCTGCTTGCTTCAGGGTCCTGATGGAGCTGAGGCACTCGAGGTTCAAATATGAAAACCTGCTAAGCTGGTTAATTTATTGGTAGGGACAGAGCTGTTGTTCTAGTTCCGTCTATAATATCTATAGTGTGTTTAGTGCCAGTGAACCCCCTCAGGGTGTGCCTGTTCACACGCACACACATACATTCTGTGATTGGGATATCTGGAAAAGTGAGGTCCTTCCTAAAATGTGAAATGATCCCCTGAACTTGGGCAGAAAGAATTCACTTCCGTTCACTGAGTGTTTCCTTCTGGGTTCATTTTCATCTACTGACATAACAAATTGGATGACTCTATGGGCTGGTAGTGAAAACTGAGACATTTTATGAAATTTTGTAGGCAAGCAATTTTTTACTTCAGAGTACATAGATATGTCACGGTTATGCTGCTCTGAGAGGTGAGAACAGTACAATATGTGGAGGAGCTCAGCTAAACTAGTAGGAGTTTTGCAAAAGTTCTGCGGGCTGAGGTATGATATGCTGAACAGCTTTATAGGGCTAAGAAATCCGTGAAAAAATATAAATAAAAAAAGACTGAATGCCTTGAACGAGCTGTTCTTCTGCTCTCAAGTAATTTGAGGCAGGGACGTACATTTCAGAAATACTTTTATGAATGTTAGATAAGCTATCTAATCCAACCTCTAACCAGGCAGACATGGTTTTGCTTTGTTTTGTTTTGTTTTTCTTTTTGCCATCCACTTTGTGACTTTGGAACTTGTACTTAGAAAAAAAGAAAGAGAGACTCATAAATAAGAATCATAATAGCAGAGTCTACGTCAGCTTATGGCATCCATTTGAGTTTTGAAAAGCTCCATCAGCACTCACATCCCCATGGGATAAAAAAGCAGTCCATTGTATTATTTACAGACACTGGCAGAGCACTGAAGGTCACAGATTGTGTTACAATAAACAGACATATATTAACAAGCCAGTGGGGTTTTATAGTATCATTGTCTCTCTTGGTTTAAAGGTTTGTTTTTATTCTTTGCTCTCAATTTTCTATAAATAAATTGAGCTGAACCCTCCTCTGGGTTATACCAGGCATTTCTTGGAGAGTCACACAGAAGAAAGTTTGTCCCTGTTCAACACAAAAGGAAAAATGGTCATGGTCAAGAGTGGCTGTGACAGATATCTGGTGTCAGCTCTGGGAGGAGTTTCGTTGTGTGTGTGTTTTTTTTTTTTTTAAAAGTGTTTTTTTCANCCCAGCATTTATCAAGAACATTGGATGAAAAGCTAAAGTTTTATGAATGTTTTTTGTTTTCTGTTTCTGTGGCCAAAACTGAGTCAAAAATCTCTCCATGAAAGTATAATGAGGCTGCTTCAGTGAAAATATGCTGACTACCCCACATAAACTACATTCATCTTAACTAGCTGGGCTATTAAAACTTGTTAAACCAGACAATCTATGAAGTAATGTTAGATTCTAAGGGAAAAAAGTGTCATCTGAGGGCAGTGTTTTCTTTGTGTTGTCTGTACAAATCCCTGTTAACAGTAGGAGAGTAATAAACTTAGATTCTCTGTAAAACTGATCTCATTTTCAGAAACATCCCAAAGAAAAGTCAGCTCAGAACACTCGCATATCTTACTTGAGTTTTCCTAGAAAGTCTTACTCAGTTCACATCTGTAACACTGTCCCCTCTTCAGATACAGTTCATGTACTTAATGTAGTAAGTGTTCCTTTTTTGAATTATTAGTGCTTTAAAAGACATGACAAAAACAGATCCCAAGATTCTGCTGCTTAGATGCCCACTTCTATTCCTAATAAAACGTGTGACAAAAAGCAGCACCATCCCTCCTGTGAACTCTCCAGATAAGTGACCTGCAGTAGGATTGGACAGATACATTTCTTTTTAGATTTTTCCAGGCAACATAGATGAGAACAGAAGAGACAGGGAACTACTAAAGGTCTTTCTAGTATTATTTTGTTGCAACTGTTCTTCTCTGTAGCTCATTTTCACTCCATGCATAACTCTGAGGTTTGGTCCAAATGAGTTGTTGTTGGTCCTACTCGAGAAAAGGAAAATGCTCCTCATAAAGTGATCAAGCGGCTTAAACTTCCTCCCCAGCTATTCTGCTTCTTTACAGCCAAATGAAGAATTTGGCTCAGAGGTGAAGCTGCTTTTGTTCTGCTACTCCACTGATTTGTGAGTGAAAGGAGGCCTTCAGGTGCTAGCCTAGTCAGCAGGCATCTTAATCACATGAAATGCCAGATGGATTACTTACCTATAGTGACATGTCAAGAACCTTGCAGAATTTGCGTCTATCTAAGCAGTAATAGGTATTCCAGAAGGGTCTATGAGACAAAGGGCACAGCAACAGAGACAGTGTTTTGCTAAGAGCTATGTTTTCAGAGGCAGGAGGGCACACAACATTTTTGCTTCAGTAATTATGCTGGAGACTCAACATCAGATTCCGCTGTCCCTTTCACTCTCTAAATTCAGACAACAATGTGGGTTCTGCTCCTCAGATAAACTCTGATAACTTACTCAGTTCTGCAGTGATCTTCCAGAAGTCACAGACAAAACAGAGTACTGCCCTGTGGAAAAGGAAGATGAAGAAAATAATTTTAATAATAAGTGCTAGCCCTGCTCCCATCCTTTTGCCCCTATGTAGTTTCTGTCAAAATAAATATAATACAGCATGGAAATTTAGGAACTTTGCTTCATCTTCACTGAGACCATTATAAAATTGAGCTCAGGGCTCAGACAGTAAACATTGTTTACTAACAGTAAGTGTTGTGTTACACAGAGTCATTGAAAGTGTTTGTATTATGTCAAGAAAGGTGATCCATTAGAAAAACAGTCAGTTAAAGTCTGAATTATTTGAGTTGTTTAAAGGCCTAATTGCAGTACAGGTTCTGACTGATTTGCAGTCCAAGGTAACTTGAGCCTGAATGTCTTGGACTTTTAGGACATTTAGAAATGAGTCTGAAGTTTTGGGGTGGGGGTTGCTTCCCTCTTTCTCCTGTGTTTCAAGAATTTGTATCTTAAATGCCATCCATAGGAAGTATTTGCAAAAGAAATGAATTACTTAGAGAGGAACTGGGAGGAGGTTTCCTTCCTGAAATCAGAGCTGGCAATCTTTCTGAGTTATTTAATGGTCCCAGTTTCTGAAAACATATTGAAGGAAATATCTTAACAATGAGATAGCCACTTCGCCAAATACTAATTGGTATTGTGTCAAATTTACCTCAGCGGTACATTCTGACTTCATATCTCCTCCTCCCCTATTGCTTCTTAGATGTGTGTGTTTGTTTGTTTGTTTGATTATGTCCTAGGATTATATGAGGACTGGCAGTCTCAGAACACAGTGTACTCTTAGCTGCCTATTTGTACACCCTCAGAATATACCCTCTGAGATAGAAACCTGTAAAATTTAAATCTATTTGCAGAAATTTCTGTTTGTTTTTGGCTACTTTCTCATCTTACTCAAGCGATCCCAAATGCATTTTGTAAATTTTCTGTGGTAAAGAAATTGCTTCACATTGCTAGCACAACATAGCTAGCTCTGAAGGGTGATCTGGCATGTGTTTAACTGTACATAGTAACATGGCACAATAGCAGCAGACAGGAAATGAGGATGAAGGATGTGTCCATTTAAAATTGGGGGGCATTTCAGGCAGTCAGGATATGAAAAACAAGGTGATACTCTGAAATAAACACTGAATTATAAACCAGGAATTCCTGCCTCTGACTCATGGGGCAAATCCTTTGGGGGTAAGTCCACAAAAGGAATTAGGCGCCTCAGTGCTGACAGACTAAACTATTAGGTTAGAGGCCACCATGTACTCTTAGCAGATATTTGTTGGAGGAAGACTTGCTTTGGCAACTGATGTCAGGAAAGACCTGACAGTTCTGAATCCTCAGTGGACAGAATTATTTCTGTCGTGTAATGTAAGGACTATGAAGTTTGGGATCTCTCCTTGACCGTTCCCACTGGTTAGTGCAGAGGGCTCCTCCATCTGCACACTGCCTCTTGTTGTTCTCAGTGCCAGGTTTCTATGTCCCCAGTATGTACTGAATAGATAGCCTACCTGAGGGAGTAGAAATATAGTGTCTAAAAGCTGGATGATGTATTGCTTACTGTTGATATACTCACGTGCTTCTTGGGAGAGGTTTTTGTTCTTGTGGGACTGAAGATGGGTGCCTAATTGTGGTAACTGGGCATCTACGAGTAAGTAAGGGACATGGCTTTCGGATCCATTGAGTGCCAGCAGTTCCATAAGAATCCAACTTTTATCAGTAAGCGCACAGTTACAGATGTTGCTGCTTTACAGTATTGCACTCCAGTCTGTAATTGTTAATCTAAATCTCCCACTGTCTTATCTTCTTTTTTTATCTGGTGAAGATAATACTAATGTCTCCTCAGGGAACTGTGCATATTTATTAGTTCATTGTACAATGCTCTAAGGAAGATGTTATTATATTTGAAGTTTTTGTATTGATCAAAAAGGGCAGGAGAGGGCAGGGGGCTATTTATACTCATACACTTTTTTTCTTTTTTGGTCTTGTTACCAACAGAGAATACAAGGGCATCCTGATGCTACTTAGAACAGTCATCTCAAACATCATCTGGGAGAAGAAAACAAGCCAAGATGGAAGATGTTGCAACTGTTTCAAAAGCTCTGCAGCACTTACTTATGAGTTTGCCAGGCTCTTCTTTTCAAAGTTTATTTCCTCAGGGGGAACAATAGAGATGTTCCTAAAGCATTTCATGGAAAAAATTACAAATAAAAATTCTCATAGGAAAGTGGCTCTGGAAACCACTGACCTAGGTTCCCATCTTTAATTTCCCCTGCTAATGCAATTTTGTCTTTCTAGCCTCCAATTCATCATGCTCTGAGGAAATAAAAGGGTAAACTACAGCTGAGAAAGTACATTTCTACAGTGCAGTAACTACTGTGATGCTAGTAGGATGTAGAAATATCTAAGCTTGCTTTAAACTAGCTAACTTGGTTATCAGTAACACTCTACCGTGGCAGAACAGAGCTCAGCACAGCCTGCCCAGCCATGTATGTACTTTGACGTGATCTTGCATCTTGTGCTGAACTCCCTGTGCTGCAGCAGCTGGACTGCTACCAGTCTTGGAGCCAGCTAATTTATAGTTCACTTGGATGCTACACTGCAATTAGGGCCTAACTGAAGAGCAAGCTCTGGGCTCTCTAAAAACTTGAATAACTGTTCAGAGATTCAGTACTTTACCAAGTGCTTCTGTCAGTAGAGGCACAAATATTCTTTATTCTTTGCTAAACTGCTTTTTCCCCTCTAAAAGTTCTGATGTTTGTTGGTTAGTTTGCTGTGATGGTTCTTCATGGAATGATTGCCAATCACAGTTATTTTGGATGATGCAGAATATAGATCTTGAGTGGGTGGATATACTACACCCAGGACAGTGAGTTTGTACCCGAAAATCCTGTTATGTATAATGCTTATTCCCTTGATTTTAGGAGAGATCTGAAGTTATACTTGTGCCCAGTTTGTCCAGTATGGAACTCCATACCTATTCCTTTTCTCTATGTATGATAAACCACTATCATGGATCCAGTTCTGGACCTGGATCTAATCTCTGAAGTCCATGTTTATTTCAGTTGCATTAGTTTAATAGAAAAACAGAAAGTATTGTCCCTAAGCCTTTAACCAGCTGGTCTCTGACACTGCAATTGCTCTCCTTTTCTTACTGCAGATTAAATTACTACAAGATCTGGGCCGCAGGTAAGAAGGTTCTCATTTTAATTAGAAAATAGTGAAAGAGAGGACATGGATTTGTATATACATATATAGTTACTGCTTTAAGCATTGCATCAAAGGTGCAAAACCAGCAAGAAATGCAAAAAGGTTTTATATCCTCATTCCAAATGTTTAAATTTTCAAGCTCCAGTTAATGGTTAATATCTCTAATTTATTGTTCCCTATGCAAATGTTTTTTTGTATCATAAGCCTTTCACAAATGACTGACTTCATAGCACTCTTCTGTTGACAAATGTTCATTCTAGCATCCCACAAGTGTCCATACAAATGTGTTACTATAGGGAATGTGAAAAGGTATTTTAATAAAGAAAACTCTGAATTGAACTTTGCACTGGATCTCGCATGTTCATATTAGATAGATTTCATAAATTAGGTATGGAAGATGTCACCTCTGCAACAAGTGATTTCAGGCACATAGATCTGTTGTCACAGATCAGTTTAGCACCAGGTAAATACATTAAGTAAGTCTAAGAGTGAGCACAGGAGCGCTCACATTCACGTAAATCCATTGCTGAATTACAAAGGTAAAAGTTCCTCCACAAACCTTTCCACAGTCCCTGGCACAGCTCAGAAAAGCACTGATTTCTGGGAAGTTTCAGAATGCCATCTGTGCATGACGGAGTAGCAATGGGACAATTAATTGATCTATTTCAGATTGTCCCTTGGCTAATCCTAACTTAATCCTAAACTATTTTGGATTTAGCCTGTAATAAAAGTTGTTTATTTGCTCTCCTGAAACATGTCTGATACATCGATTTCTTAGAGTGCTGTGCACTGCTTTGAGCACTTTTGTTTTGTTTTACAGATATACCAAAAATATTTTAGAATGTGGGACATTAGATCAACAGCCATCTCCAGCGAAGACAAGGTCAATGGGCCCATGAAGTAAACAACTACACAAGCAGTCCAAATGTCCTGTTACAAGCATGTCTTCTGGATGCCAAACAAGCCTCATTGTCTCATTGGAAACATTTGGGAAATAAGTCTTGAATCTGTTACTGAAACAGATTAAAGCCCAGATTAGAGCTCAAACAATATGTTATTGAAAACCAACCAAAAACACTTCAGATTTCTACCTTGTCTCCAAGTTGAACTCAGCAAATATTAAATGAGGTGTGTTGCTAAATATTTACTTTTTGAGAAGACAAATAAGAGGATCTCCTAAAATCAGTTTGGGGTGGGGACAAGCATGGATTTACAAGGTAGTATGGAGGCATGGTGACTTGAGGATGGCAGGCTTTTGCTTTCCTATGAGCACAAGCTGGTCCTGTTGGTTTTCCTGTGTGCGCATGACAATGTGCGGACACCTGTCTGCCCCAATTAGATTGAGGCTGTGTTTGTGGGGTGGCATTTATATTGTTTTCACCTGAAAGAGCCAATCCATGAGCACAATGATGTGTTTCATGTGAGACTGCAAAAAAAAAACACCTTGCAGGTGGGCCTACAGGTGTCACTCATGTTAGTGATAACTGGAGGCCACATGAAAGTGATCCTTTTGCCTCAAACTCTCTCCGTCTTAAGAGGGTTTGTTCTGATTAATGAAGAGCTAGAAAAGAGCAAGAGCAACTCATTTTCACTTTAAAAATTGCAGTACCACTTTTTAGGTGTTAATTCCTAATGAAATGATGGTGTTACCTTTCTAAATTGATACTTTTAGCAGTTTGTTAATGTTTTCTGGTTATCAGGACCAAGGAAGAATCATAATTTTGGGATACAGATATCTGAAAGTCTCAATATTTGTTTTTAAATCTGAAAGTCTAGACTAGTGTTTTTTAGATAAACTTGCATGGATTTTCCCCAACTTATCATTTTTTCTGCTAGTGAATGCTTTCAGTAAGAATTCAAGCTAGCCATTAAAATCCCTTTTGACAGAAGAACTAAGGAAAATTCTCAGGCCCTTCATGGCATGCCTTTTCTGAGCAGTTCTTCTGACAGGGCCACATCCAGCTCGAACTAAGCATGTTCAGAAAGAGACTTGCCCATCCTACTCCCTTGCTTGATTAACTATAATATTTTTACTCTTGCAGGGCAAGAGTAAAAGAGCAAGAGGCTTTGGGGCTGAGATACAGAAATGCTTTACACCAAAAGACTCTTCCTCCTTGCCACTGTTAATTCTTTCCTTTCCAGAAAACTAGCAGCTACTTATTTTCTTGTCTAACGTAAGTGTGTTTGTGTGTGACCTTTGGTGGAAAAATCAGTGATGATGTGCTGCCTGGTTCGTGCTGGGAACTACCGGGTAAGGGCACGAAGCGCGCCGTGTAGCCGCCTTTCAGTGCCCTCTGTGCCCCGGGCGAGGACCTCGCTGCCCGCGCTGTACTGCCGGTGCCGTTCCTTCCAGCGGCACCCGAGAGCCTCCGGCATTGATCCGGTGCTGACCCCTGGTGGCAAAGGAGCTGCAGGGCGGCAGGGGACGGGTCCCTCCTGCCTCCGGGCCGTGCCTGCGTGGGAGAGGGCAGCGCGCGCAGCCCGGGGCGCTGCGTGGCTCATGCTGGAGGTGGGAGCGCAGAAAGCAAGGTGCTAGGGGACAGGGAGCGCTGCGGGTCTGGCCCTGGCTTCTGGGCACCTGTTCTAGCTGTTTTTACATCCACGTGCGTAAACGGAGCCTCGTGACTTTTATTCCTGCAGTGGTATGAGCTCTTCATCTGATCCTGGCCACTCTTAAAGAACAGTTTTCAAAACCTGGTGTAAGCCTACCAACCGTGATTTCTTTCTCTCTTACATAGGTTAATGAATTGGTTGTAAAATGCTGGGCACTACTTCTGCACAGAGTAAATATCCTATTCATCGGTGGGTGAATAAACCCCAAAGTTTATTTACTTTTCTGGGGATGTTCTGTGCTTGTTCTAGTTGCTTCTTTGTGAGCTTGGTTCAGTTCAGGTTCTTAATGTTGCAATTCACTAGTAAGCTCTCTTGTATCATAAGCCCCCAGCTTTTGGGGGCAGGAACAGTAATGCTGTCAGACTGGCTACAGCAGCTCTGTTGTGAGGGAAAGGGCATGTACAAGGAAAGGAAAAAGAGAAAAACAGTTGAAAAAAAAATCACACCAAGTAAACTAGAAATCAAAGTGATGGATAGCAAAGTATCAGGACAAATTTAAAATGCTAGCACATTTTGTTGTTTAGAATTTCAAGCCCTTTCAGAATAGACTGGTGAAAGTAGAATAAACATCACTTTTACAGTTATTTGGGAAGTAATAAGCAAGTTGTCGTGTCTAAAGAATCACAGAGAACGGAGCTTATTGTCTTCATCCTTTGAAATGCTCCACTCTAAATCACAGGTGCTCCCATTAAAAAAAAAGCATAGAGAGTAGCAATCATGAGAATGTGGCTTGCATGGGAAGCTTCAATTAAATGCAAGCATTTATATTTATACAGGTAATTTGTTTTCTCACCAGCCATAGACATATTGAGTGGGAAGGCTGAGAGATTTCTCACCATTGCAGGAAATAATCACTGTAGTTAAGTTTTAAATTTAATAGCGAAAGAAATCACAGTTTCCTCAGGGAGGGAGTCAGCTGAAAAGTCTGATGACAGACAAACAGAATAACAGCATGAAACTGAAATGAAAGACTTAGCACAAATCAGCAAAGGTCTAAGCAGCCCCCGCAAAGGCACCCAGAAAGGAAAGACAGAGGGGAGTGAGCAGGGCTGGGGGAGAGAACTGAAGAGATTGTGGAAGGTTTGGGAAGCAACCCATCAGTTCAGTCACCTTGCTGGCTCTGTACTTCATGGTGTTGGTGATGCTTGGGGAACATGCTGTGGCAGAACCAGTACTGTAGAGGTTGGCTTGTCCCAAACATTCATGTTTTTTTAGAAGTCCTGTACTCCTAGGAGAAGTAGAAAATGCACCTTTTAATAAAAGGCACTTTTGCAGGTAGCAGCACCATTGACCTAGGTGGACAATAGGTTCGTTTCAATTGCTGCTGTCAGCGTGTTAGTTCTGTGTGGGGACATGTGGTTATGAGGCACGGAGGAACCTATCTGATACATGCTGCTGTAACAGACTATGATATTGCCACAGGGAGTGTCTGTCTTCAGAAGAAAAATCATATTATGCTCTTATTTATCTGGCACAATCCAAGCCATGTTCAGTGCTTGCAGAGGAACTATGACTGCTGAAATAGCCTGTTTCCACAAAGCACTTATCAACACTTGCAGGGGGAGAGCTTGGCTTTAAATCCTCTGCACTGGCTTTGTGTTTATTCATTTTTTAACTACACACAGAGCCAGGTCTCCACTGCAACTGACACAGTTTCACTTTGAAAATCAATGAGACAGTGCTACAAGGGCAGAAACGTCTCGACTGTGAACTTCATATTGTTCAGAGCTGCTGAACTGACAGCCCTGACTGACTTCTGTCTTCATGGAACTAATCCATGACAAATGTCTGAACTCCCCTGGGGCCCTCACCACCCACCAGGCTGCTCCCTAGTGGAAGCTTCTGAGCTAGTTCAGTCCCCAACAAGCAGTAAGTTGCAGAAATGTGTCCTCTCCCAAGTGGAATGACCAGCTTTTCCCTAGGGGACTCTCTGCTCTGTCTGGGGATAAGTGCTTCCAAGGCAGTGAAAATGAGAGCTGCTGGCCTGTCCTCAGGAGTGGAGGGGACAGAGAGGTCAACATCAATGGGGAAAAGATGAAGGCTTTGTCTTAAGTGGGCTAAGTTACAGTATTACTGGAAGGGGTGAACCCGTCATCCCTGTTTGTTAATAGATAGTAAGAGTCTAATGGAAGAAAAAATTGTCAAGTCTATTAAAATGTGTTCAGACTGTAAGCCAGTTAATGAAAATTACAGCCTCTCAGGTTATTAAATTAGCATGAGACTGTCAATAGAAAATATAGATTGCTTTTGAATAATTTTAAATTATTTAAAGGATGGTAATAATTAAAATCTCAGAAAGTCTCCATAATGCAAAACATAGTTTTGATTTTGTTACTGTTTGAGTTGTTTTTTATATTTTCATTTCAACTTCATAATCATTAAAGGAGCAGGAGCATTAAAGACCAAGAGCTGCAAAAGATACTAAGAGGAAAAAGATCAGAGGTGGCTGGAGATGAGCTGTGATTCTGCAGTTATCCATGGCAGAGCTGACATCAGGTAAAGCCAAGTGTGTCTAAATGTGGTCCTTGTGTGCAAAATGATAGAATAAATCTTCTAGCCGCTGATTGTGCCCACATCACCCAGTTGGGTGTTCAGGACTAGATGGTCTGTATTGCCTCAATTACTTTGGCCATTAATGACAATATTTCTCACAAGCAAGGTGGACCTGCCATGCCTGATATTCCCATAACTTTCACCACATGTAGCCGCTGCCACTTCTTTTGTGGCATCCTCCTCTTACCGACCTGCAGCAATTTGCACTGCCCTGGACTCCTGGAAATGCCTCTGCATATAGACAAAGAGAACAGCACTGAACTGCCTCCCTGGCTGCAATTTTCAAACAAATTCAGTAAACAGAGCTCAGCCCTGACTCAGGGTATTCCTCAGGGCTGGAGCTCTTTGGAAGAACAAATCTAAATATATTTACAGCATGGTCAGGCACTCTCGAGAAACTGGTTCTGCCTGTGGGTGCTGAGCCTGTAACAACCTCTAGACAATCTGCACCCTTGGCTGGAAGTCTGAGGCCTTAAGGGAGTAGAGAGGGGAAATAAGCAGATTTAGGAGAGATTCACATTCCTCCCGGGGACCTCGGGGACTGGTTGATCTCTACAGAAGGATGGTATGTTCAGCATGACTGAAGTATTAGCTGGCTCAGCCCCGAAACCTCAGAACATTGTGTGCGCTGCTTAAATCCAGTTTAGTCATCGCTGGAGGGAGGCAAGGCTGCCCTACTAGAAAACAGCCCTGACACACACCTGTGCTTTGTCAAACAAGAAATGCTGAAAGGTTTTTCTTTAACTATATTTATTTCCTTTTCCTTTCTTATTCTCTTTTCTCACTGAAGCTGATCTTTTCCCACTGACTTGATTTCTTTCTGACTGTTCTAGGATGAATCACACAATCCTATACATCTATCTGTACATTGAATGGAACTGTGGCAAGTGAACCTGATTAATGTCCCTACAAGGAGAAAATGATAATTGATACTTTTTAATTACAACTTTCCTGCATTATGCTCTAGTTTTTCAGCTCATAATCATTAGCAGTATAATAGAGACTTAAGTAAATTGCTGCCTTTTCCTCTTTTGTACTAGATATAGGTCAGATTTTCATGTTTAGTGGTTATTATCTCTGACACTAATTAGTGCGCTGACTTGCTGACAAAGGTCACATCTGTGTTTTCTTCATTGCATACAAACATGAATAAGGCTGTGTGCTCACAACAATTGATTCTCCTAATTGCTTTGTTTCTGGAGTTATTTCCAACACTTCAAAGTCACTAGTTTGACTTGGTAGCTGTTTTACACCTACTTTGTACTTATGTCAGTGAAAGACAAAGTTGAGGGCAAAAGAGTGTCAGGAGCCATTATGTCCACAGCATGTCCCCCATTCTGCACTTCATAAATCAAAGCAACCACGCTTCATGCATCATTGACTTTTCAAGCTCTGTGCAGTTGCAGTCAAAGGGATGAAGTTGTTGCCTTTCCATGAGGAAATGGGTGGAGCTTTTATTCCCCATCTTAGACCAAAGCACTTAGATGGTTTTATGACCAGCAGATTGTTTCTAATAGCAGGCAAAATTGATCATTCAGGTACTTTGATGCAGCCCTTCTATTTACAAAGAAAGTACAAAATTCTGTTTCATTGAACAGAGGAGGATTCAGACACAGGAGACAGTTTCTCTGCATGAAATTTCAATCCTTTCAGCCAGCACTTAAACCAGAAGCACTCCACCA
Source organism: Anseranas semipalmata (assembly GCA_013399115.1). Lineage (NCBI taxonomy): Eukaryota > Metazoa > Chordata > Aves > Anseriformes > Anseranatidae > Anseranas > Anseranas semipalmata. The sequence goes on from VXAA01003411.1 coordinate 592,245, forward strand.
GCTTTTTTTTTTTTTTTTTTTTTCCTCAAGGTCATTCTAGTAGAGTTTACCTATTTCTGCCTGGATTTGAGAGAAGACTGCTTCTGTCAGATCATAGGAGCATAGCTGCTCCAAGCACTGTCCTCTTCCCCACATCTTCAAAGCCCAACATTTCAGTCAGGAGAAATCTTGAATGCATTGGCTTCTTCTCAGGGTCTGCCCTTCTGCCCTCTTTCTTAGGGTCAGTAAACTTCTGCCTGAGCCCCGTCTCTGGATGGCATTAGGTTAGGTACTCAGCATGTGTCTTTGTGTCAATAAAGAGTAAGACCTTTGCACACTGTCAGAGATGAGGAGCAGGAAGACGTGTTGGCATTGGAGTGAGATGAGATTCTCAGTGTATAAGTGAAGTTTTGCTAAACGCTTCCCTTTCCACTAGAGAGAAATACCCTGTTGACCAATAAGCAGTATGCATTGCTAATACTGGGCTAAATTTCACTGCATTCCTTGCCCTACTCATCATATTTAACCTTAAATTCATTTGTAGAGAACTGCACAGCAAATCCCATTTAAGACAGGAAGAAACAGAAGGAAAGCCTGGACATCGTGTGTTTTCTTGCAGTATTGCGCTGGACAGTTTCCAATCTGTTAATGAATGAACACTGACATCTAAACCATCCCCAGGGGAGGTTCAAGATCCATCTGAGTTCAGTAAGAGATTCCTAAATAGCTGTAACAAGCCCATACTTCAAAAGAAATACATTTTGCTATTTTTAAAACATGAGAGTTTTGGAAGGCTTTGAATATCAAGATTAAGTCTCTGTCTAAATGCAATATAAAGCAGCACTGACTAGTCAGTGTGTCTCACTCAAATTCAGAAGTTTTTTTTATATTCTAAAATCTGGATTTGATGCTCTGAAGACTTAACATATGACTGTGTTTAGTTTACTTTTTTTTTTTTTTCCAGAGCAGACTGTGCATGTATTTATTAGACTCCTTAGTACATCTCAATAGATTAATTTGAAAAATAACATTGTCTGTGAGCACTTGAAATTTTGACTCAGGGTTACTGGTTGGATAGATTACTGAGCAGTGTTTAACTGAAAGATTTAATGATACTCTGAACAAGATATGACTCACTCTTGAACAGCAGGGAACAGCTCCTATATGTAAAAAAAACAAGGTCATATGGCGCCACATGGAGTCATATGCACAGTGTGAAGCTATTTGCATTAGATAGTGATATAAGATGGCTGTGGAAGCTGAGCAGAAGGGTCAGGGCAGCTGGGCAGGTTTGGAGACTTTATGCACCAGATCACTAAAATTACAAAGTGAAGCTGTCTGCGGTATCCTCAGTGCCTCACATTAGACATCTACCTTGGATGTCTAGGCTAGGAGGCTACTCTGCTCTCTAGTACCATCTGAGAGTCCTGTTCTGAACTGCCCTTTGGAGGACAGTTTGTTGGCTATAATAAGTGGTCTAAGGAGCACAGGTTCCACATTTAGCCACCTGAGAGATTAGCACAGTGAGATGTTATTTAATATGTCTTTGTGATGAGGTTTTAATCCTAAAGTGGTGTATAGATAATATTATTGGAGAGAAGGAGAATGTGAAGTCCAGAACAAAACCCCAGTGTTGGAGGCACTGAGAACATTTGACTCCAGATGCTGGGTCCAAACCTGTTAGAGAAGAGGACTAGGAGGGAGCTGTCACTGGTATTTGTTTGGCTGTAGAGGGAGAAGGAAAGGATTGAATCTTGACTGTGATTATTTCAAGTGAATGAGCAAGGTCTGTCAGAGGTAGTTCTTTAACATGGGAAAGTGTCAGTCCTGTGCTTGCTTTCAAAGCTGTGCTTATTTGTTCCACGGTGTAATTGAACTTTCATATTCTCACTGTTTAAGCCCAGTCTTCTCAGCAAAGCCTTGCTCCATTTAAAAGAAGACCTGAGTCTTGCCCATATTTTATTCTGAAATGTTGGACTGTCTGGCATAGACATTTGGGCTTGTTCCATGATAAGCAGATATGGGCCACACTGATGCGACTGCTCAGTTAAGGGTTGCTGATTACTGTTGCAGGGATTGCAATTCCTGACAATTTGGCAAAGGTCATGTAAATAAAGGTTCTAGGAACATTCAGGTTTGAAATTACACTATCATGATCTGTAGAATAGGCTAAACAATATCAGCCTAATGAAAACAGTGAACATTGTTTACATCTTCAGAACACAGGGAATGTCCTGTCCAGAGCTCCATCTATGTCAGTTCTTCATCTCAGCTGGAGAAACCAAAGTCTCTTCAGTGTTTCATCTCTCTTTTTTAACTAAGAATTCACTTCATACTGCGGCTTCTGATTCCATGTGGACAGGTATACAATCGTCTCTGGAGCAGATGCTTATGCTCTCAGAGCAAAGACATCTGAGTGAGATGTCACAACTTTTTTGGTTAGTGTTGGTTGATGTTTTGACCTCACACAAGCACAATACAGGAACAATTCCCATTAAGTCTATTAATGTGAGTCTTTCCTCGAAGGGGACACTCAGGAAGCCTTACCTGAATTACCTTTTAAAGTAGATTATTTAAATTCTATTAAGCCCCTATGCAGATATTCTTATTCAGAATTAAGTGACATTAATCTGATTTAGTGTACTTCACTCTGAAACTGAAGAAAGCTAAATCAAATGAAGTCCAGATTAATTCTGAGTAGCAGCATTCATGCAGGGCTGTAATGTAACTTCACTAACCACGTTCAAGTCACACTTGTGATTAATTTGTATTAATGTTTCTGTCTTTTCCTGTGAAGACAAGAGACAATAAAGTTGTCATGGATGACCTGACCGCATGCTCTGCTGTGTCCCCTAAATACGGACCTAGCTCCTCCTGAATATTGGACAAGTTGGTTTGGAGCTTTGGATCTGAAGGCTGCTGCTCATTTCTGTTCTATGGTCAATGCTCTTTTCTCTTTATTAACCAGTTATATTAAGCACATCAGTGAAGAACCTAAGCATCTGTCCAGGCAAGAGCAGAAAGGTACTGCTGGCTGGTGATAAGCTCCTGTAGTAGATCTGTGCACATGGAAAAGTTGCTGTGTATTTGCCTGGTTTAAATATGTGGCTTCAGCTGTTCTGTATCAGGAGCATTACATTTACTTGTAGGTTTAAAATAGGCCAAAATGATTTGTCAGCTAAAAGGTCAGGATGCTTGCTGTTTATTTTGTGCATTTGCTTTTCCTGATTAATAGAAAATTGTTTGTATCATCAGATGCTACTGTCAAGGACTTTTGGTGTAATGCCTGTGCAGGCAAAATGTACAATAGTGCCATTGTATCCCCCCTGCCTTCCCTCAGCTTTGCATTGTATCACAGTTGCACTCTGAAGTACTCCAGCACTCAGCCAGCATATATTCTAACTCACAAAGGTCTCTGCAGAAGGAGGGGTATTGACTTCTCCATCATGTACAGATCAAATTTCAGCCTTTTAGAGTTTTGTGCAATTGCCAGGTACACTGAAATCCAGATACCAGCTCTTGCAACCTTCATGTGACTTTGGCAGTAAGCACATGGCTGTTCAGTGGAGCTCATGGACTCACTTCTTCCCCGGAGATGGATGGCACCACAGATAGGTGTGCACCAGCCATTTGCCCCGTCTGGATCCAGCGTCAGGTGTGACACTAGCCTGAGAAGCATCAGGAGGGTTTGGCAGGCCTGAGAGAAACCAGTACAAATTCACAGCATTCAAACTATTTCACCAAGGCTGCATGGTAAATCACCTTCCCTGGGAACAGGTTGGCCTCTGGGTGTCACCTTGGCAGCGCAGCTCTAGCTCTGCACACCCTGCTGACGTGGTTTTAGCCTGTTCTGTGAATCGACTTGACCTGGCAGCCGTGCGAGACCTGTGCTGTTGCCCTTCTACCAATGTATCAGCCCAAAGTTGCAGGGAGAAGTTAGAACTTCCTGTGCCTCTGGAAGCATGTCTTCTCTGAGTGTGTGTGAGGACTTGATGTGAGGAGTAGTACGGAGCTGTTTCTCCAGAGATACCTGGCAATCTAGAGACCTGTAATAAATACAAAAGAAGTAATGACAGAGGGAAAGAGGAAGATCACAAGGACAAATGAGGAGGTAAGGATCTATCCTCAGCTTTAAAAATGAAGCAACAATACAAAAAAAAAAAAAAACACAAAACAACAACAACAAAAAAACACAGAATACCGTGTTTTAGCACAGGAAGCAACAGGAGCGCAGAGCATTGCCAGGTCACTGGGGGATTCTGAAAGCAGAGCTGGAGCTCGGCTCAGAGCGTGGCTGGGCAGCTTCCCCGAGGAGGGCACGGCCTGGCCAGCGAGAAGCCAGCCAGCAGCACCGTCTGCTGTGCAGGGCAGGGGCCATCGCATGGGGAGAGGTGATGTGTTGGAGGCCAAAATGAGCACATCTGCAACTTCAGAATTCAGGTCCGAGGGGACAGTGAAGCCATTGGGCAGGGAGGTGCTGAGAATGCTATTGTTTCGGTGTTTGGCAAGCAGAAGATAGGCACACAAGCATTGTGGAAGGAGTGTATTTATTCAGGAAGCTCGTACTCTCCTCCGTACCCGTAGTCAGAACCAGCTGAAGCCCACTAGGAAGCCTTGGCCTTGCAAGTGCTTGTTGGGCTGCTGTACACATTGAGTGGGCAGGGGGCTTGTTTGTTTTTTCTGTGTGAAGCCTCTCTCCATTGTGTTTAATACTGTACAGATAACAAGCCAACAAAATAACAGTAAAGCTGTTCTCACACATACACACAAAACTATGTCACAATTCACGCGTTCAGGCACAGCTGCTGCCTCATTTGTTTTAAAGCTTCGCAGCATAAAATCACAAGTAGGCCTGTCCTGCAGTTCTCGGGTCTTCCCCAGGAGATCTCACTGACAGCACCGAGAGACTTGTGAAAACCTTGTGGAAATCCAAGTCTCATGTAACATTCTTTTCTCACAAAAGTACAAGCTTTAAGCTGTCCTGAGCTGTGAAATTATGATGGGGGCATTACAGAGAAATGAGCTGAGTCTCACAGTAGCTCTGGGAGAGAAATATTACTTCTTATTTTACAGTCTGCTCAAGCACTGCTTTTAAAAGGCATTTAAATGCCTTCCTCACATACTCTGAAAGATTAAAGTAATTATTTTCAAAAGCAGCTCCTGACTATAGATACCTATTTCTAGCACCTGCAGGCCTGTTGTTTCTCAAAATGACTGCATATTTATATGTAGGATACCAAAATATTAAAAATAAATAGGCATGACTTTATTCTCTTGTCTTTTTATAGGATGGATGGAAGATAAATTATCCAACAAAAGGATTTACTCTCACAGCATGGAACGACTCAGAAATTCAGAGGCTCTTCCTTTTTCCATCTTACTGGGACTTGCCTTCAGAAGAGGATTCCCAAGCTGCCAGGCGCACCATGAAGCTCAGAGGCAGGTAACACAACTCGTGTCTTGTTTTCCCTAGTGACTGGCTCCAGCCTTTGCTTGGGCTGTATTCCTCCATGAAAGAAGCCTCTGCTGAGCACCCAACTTCAGATGCAATTTTTTTTCTCTTGAGATCAGGCCTTTTAGGCCGTGTGTTGCCTAAGTCAGGTGCAAACAGAGGGTAGAAAAAGCTTCAGAACTTCTTGTGAATTGCTTATAGTTTAGGACAGCTGAAAACAAGCCATCGGTCACCATTTCAGCCATAGTCTCTGTTCCTGCGGGGAAAACCTGCTGTTAAGAAAACAACCATTATCTTATCTTCATACTTTGGAAACACTAACATCAGCTCTGTATAATGACTCAAAGGTCTGCCTATTTACTATGAGAGCTATAAAAAGAAACCTATCCTAGATGATTGGATACCCTTTTACATATATTTAAAACATAATACCATCTTTTTAACTTAAAAAATGACTACATAATAATGGATGGAATAATGATCACACAAATGCAGTCTTTTGTTGGGTTCCTTCAGCTCAGACAAACTTAAGACTGCTGAGTGTACTGCTACGATATCCCACAGCTTGAAGGATCTGCCCCTCCATGTGGTGAATCCTTTCCACACTGAAGCAGATTTTGCTGGGTGCTGACCACTCTTGGTCACCTCTGATTTTACAGTTGTATACAGGAATCCTGGTTTTAAAAAGAGCTACTAAAAACCTTAAAGAAACCAAAGATGCTTGATGACAGTTCATTTTCACAAGTGTTGAATTGTCCTTGAAATGTAACAAGAAAAACAGTAGGAGAGTTATCTGCACCTACTTTTGAATTAGACTGCAAAACCTACCTACCATATGTATAATGTCTAGTATAATAGGAACCCAAGCCTTGGCTGTGATACAGCTGTAGATAAGATAGTAAACTATTTGAAAAATAATATTGTATATTAAAATCTTTGAATTAGCTAGTTTGGAGCAATTTGAATTCTGCTCACATATTGCACTGCATGTTGGCTAGTAAATAAATTAACTTTGGCTTCATCACCACATAAAGTATCATGAAGTTGAACACTGACATGAAATAAAGAGGCTCAGAAAGATCTCATTATTAACAGCTTTCAAAAGCAGGAGGAATGATGTAAAGGGTAAAAGCAGTGGTAAGGCTGTAATATTTTATTGCATGAGACCATTATGAGAACAAAATCTTTTGACAGAGGGAATTAACTCTTCTTTCTCAATCTGCTGCAAGCTGGGAAATATGAAGGGTAAATAAAATGACCTCTGACACAGTATGTTTCCTAGGGTAACTGCCTAGTTGTTTGGATAGCAGATAATTTTTGCCCATTTGTGTAACATTTTGATGCCAAAGTACTTTATTTTGCCTGCTTGCATATGCATTTCCTGCAGGCATCAGCTGCTTCTATGAAATGATGTGGTTAGAGATTACAGGGGTAAAAATTTACCTGCAGAGCCAATGCATATAGTTTGCAAGAAAAACCCAAACCAAACACAGCATTCTCCAGAACTGGCTACTTATAAACCTGGTCAACGCAAAAACAAGCAACAGAAACTAAAAGGTTTTTCTTAACACCAGCGGGAGGAAACATGGCCCGCGCTGGAGCGTTGAGGCCAGTGTGGTTGATGGCTTTAGCTCCTTGGCTTTGCTCAGCACGTTGCTCACAAACTCAGCCTCCTTTCCATCGGGGCACTCGTTATTCGGAGATGTTTTCCAAGTGACTGGGAGAGGAAATAATTTTACAGTCCCTGTGTTGGTCATCTACTGTTTCCTCTGAGTGGCTCCTCGTTTTGGGGAGGCGTTTCCTTGTGTCATCGCTCATCGGCTAACTTAAACTTTGGGAGTAGGCTGCCCGCCCTGGGGCGATTCCTCCCTCTCGGGGGACCCTGCCCCGGCCTCTGCCTCCCTCCCTCAACGCCCCCGTCCCGCGCCCCCGAAAGCCACAGCCCCGGCCGCCCACCCCCGGC
>VXAA01003411.1:599996-610246 GCA_013399115.1 Anseranas semipalmata
GGCGGGGGGACACGGGGGCTGGGCCGGGGCTGATGGCGGCGGGGCGGCCGTGAGGGGCTGGCGGTGAGGGGCCGGCCCGCTGGGTTCGCCTCCGGGATCCGCCCGGTGAGCGGGGCCGGTATGGGGAGCCCCGCGGCTCGGGCAGCTGCTGGGGCTGTGGGGCCGGTGGCTCTGCGCGAGCCGTGTCTGGGTCGGGGTTGGCCAAACCGACCTGGGCTTAATGCGTTTATTTTTACCGTTGGGCAAGGTTCGGCGGGATGGAGTTACTTCCCACTTACATCAGTGTAACTGAGATAAAAATTTGGCTGAGGTAGGATATGCAGTTTGGCAGGGGCACTGCTGAAGTGGAAGTGATATCTTAAAAACAAGCAGTGGAGGAAACTGTAATGTTTATTCTTGATGGAACTCGAGGGGAGGATTTTTAATTTGCTCTAGGTATCAGAGGAGAGAGATTTTCTGTCGCCTAAAATTGTTTCCTTTTTTCTTGTCCTAGGTGTCGGCTTTTCAGTTTCTGATTCTCTTTTAATTGTCAGTGTCATTGTATTCTATCTCTCTATTACAGCTGAGTGCCTAAATCTGTTTACAGTGTCATTTCTGCGTGTGCTGAAGTTCCTTCTAGATGTCTGTACTCAACTTCTTGGTGATATGTATCTGTCAGCAAATGTCTTAAGGAACTCCTGCAAAGCCCATCATTAGGGGAGTTTAGTACACAGCTCAGCTTAATTTAAACTTTTGTAACTTTTGTATTATAACTGCAAGATAAATTACTGTAAGACTTCACTGCTCTAAGATTATCTTCTGTTAAGATGCTTTGTCATACTCCTCTGTCTTCACACAACTCCTCTTTCAAGATGTTCTTGCCTGCATAACTCGGGAAAAACAAGGCAGGCTCGCAGTCTCAGGGGCGTATTTTTTTACAAGAAAATGTAGCTTTATTTGGAATTTTAAAATACCTATTTTCCTAATCTCTGAATAAAATTCAGGCAGTGTGAGTGAGTACCTGCTTTCAATTTTCTCTGAATTGAAAATGTGCTAAATTAGAGGTGAAAGCACTTTGACTTAAGCAAAAGAAAGTAAACTAACATTTTGATGTTAGAATTGACTTTTGAAGACTCGTGTTCTTTTATAACGTGTGAGAGGTTACCATTCTGATTGACTTCAGAGCTGATCCAACAAGCTGCTGTGTTGTGGGTGGCATATCATTAATACCTCCAAGTAGGTGCTGAGGTGTAAGGTAGTGTTTCTGAGTAGGGTTGAGTAAAGTGCTTTCTCTTCTGAGCAAAAGACCAAAAAGATAACCCTATGTTCAAAGGTGTCTTTTACTGGACTCTACTAGGCAGCTGTATGGTATCTACTGTGTATTGAATTGGTGAGCTGAGCACTTCTCTTGTAAACTTTGCAAAGAATTTCTTTAAATGATCTGTATTACTTTTATTTCAGAAAATAAAATCTTTTAATGAAATTCAAAGTGAAAACTTGAAAGAGGACACAGCCCAATAAAGTACATTTATTAATTGCTTGCTTCTTTTAGTTAGGATAATAACATAATTTAGTAGTTTCAAGTATTAATAGCAAACAGTTATTTGTGAGTAAATAAACTCTAAGACAACTGTATTGCAAACTAAAGAAAGTGAAGCTGGAAACCTAGGCAGAATGTATAGTGCCAATAATTTCCCTTTTATGGTACAAGTGTAAATAAAGCCACGGGAGATAGTGAAACTTACCTAGTAAAAAAGGATAAAGTAACAGGAGTAAACTTAATGTCATGTAGCTAGAAGAGTGAAGATGTGTTGTTGTATTTGAACACCTTGTCAGTTAGTAGATTTTGGGATTGTGCTGCTCTACCCTCACCTTTCTGTGCTAACTGAACCTGATCCATTAGATGAAATCAGAGTAAAGAAATCTCTTGTGGCGTGCCTGAGAGGCCACCAACCTTATGTTGTGCAAGATGTACAGATGACCAGTCATGAGCATGGCAGTGAACATATTTAAAGGCACATTTCCTGTGCTATTGCTCCCCAGTCCTGTTCTCTGTGCGATATTGAGGACCAAGCCTTAGCCCGTCATGGCCCATGAGATACATAACTCGTGCAGAGTGTAGCTGCTGGAGTTGGGAATACCTGCCCAGCAGTTGAAGAAGCATAAAGCTTGTTTATTAGAGTAAATTGCAGGTTTCAAATTGTAGGTTTCAAAAGAATGAAAAAGAGGAATGAAGGAAGAGCGTAATGTAGGCTAAGAGATTAGAGAAATAACAATAAGAGTTAATACTGTGAGCCTTCATGAGTGCATACTTGGTATTAGAAAAGACGTAATGTATTCAGAGTAGAAATCGACTCTGGAAATGCATAAAGATGCCATGTGTGTCCAATAAAGGGGATGAACAATGACTTTTCTTACTCTAGGTAATGTAAAGTGGATGCTAGAAAGGATGTGTTGTGATTTCAAGGGGGAGGATGATGGAACTGTGAAAGGTAGAGAGAATAATACCATGTGTCAGGACTGATGAAGAATGCAGCACTTAAGGGGCAAATGAGGGAGTTAAGTAAGGCAGTGTTGGCTTTGTGCCTGCGATACGGTGAAAGACCTGTTCAAAGAAAAGCCTCCATACAAAGTTGTCTGAACTTTTATGTACTCTCTCACATTGATGGTCCAAGAACTCTGAAGGTCAAAACCAGCCTTGCAACGCTGCATGCAACTAACCTTGTTCCTGGTGTCCTCTCCTTGATAAAAGGGTAGAAGTTGGCCCTGTTCTGAGCAGGGCTTCTCTGTGGGCTTATATGTGCAAAATCTTTTTCTTGTTGTGGACTGGAATGGAAAAAGCAAATGGAAGATGGGTGCAATCTGGGAACAATTTTTTCTGAATTCAGCTGCGTAACACAATCAGGGCTTGAGGGAAAAGGAGTATTTTAACATTTCGGGAGCAAAGGCAGAACTGCAAAGTACAGTGTTGTCTGTCCCTCAGAAACCTCTCTGTAGTGAAAGAGCAACGTTTATGGCCTTCAGAGGTACCACAGTGAATAGTAAAAGCTTTAGGATTATCAGTTATTGTTCTCCATTCTGCGTTTATTCCTTCAGTGCACTGATGCGTATCATTATGGTATGTGTAAAGATGTTTTTGATTACTGATTTTTTTTTAAAAAAAGTGTACTACGCCGTTATTGTAGAGGATTGTGGTAAATGGTTCAGATCCACAAATTAAAGTTGTTTTTTTTTCTAATGCAAGTAGTTGAATTCAGCTTCTCTCGATGTGTGAGACAGACTTATAATGACAATTACAGTGTCATAAAAATATATGACCCAATGCTCATGTCAGAGTTGTGAATTATCTGTTCTTGGACAGTTTAACTTTTTTTAAGCTTCTGTTGACATGGCAAACCCAAAAGCTTGAAGGCAGAAAGTTAATAATTATCAGTCAAGATCCCATTGCAGCCCGAGGCAGCAAAACATGAAGATTACGTGCCAAATGGCCATAGCCTCTGCGTGCCTGTTCACCCAAGAGTGTTGTGAGGACTGAGATTTAACCACCCAAAGAATTAGCACTTGTGTGTCTTGTTCCTCAGAAGATCTGGAGGTGAATGGAAGTGCCTGGATTTGGGCCAAGCTCTGCATTGTGTAGGTCCCAAAGTACCTCCTTAATTGGCCAATGAAATGTAAAGTCTTTTAAGGTGGTATTTAGGTTCATTCACACAAGTCCTTTATTGGAGTGATTTTGTACTAGAGGCTGCTATATACTAACTTAGTTTGAGTTTTGAGCATGCCTACAGAGCAAAAGAACCCTCTCTTGGGCAAGCATAGTAACAGTAACAGTGTAGTGTGAGACTTCCAATCAGACCAATTCTGTAATGCACTGTTTGCCTGTGTTGCTGTTCCTACGCTGTCTGCCTTCTCTGTAGTTTCCTGCTATGGAGCAAGGCTGTTAGAGTAATGAATTATTTTGGATCCTCAGAGCAGTGGAGGTATCCCTTTTAAGACCTGATTAACAGATGCATTGCAGTTTCCTTTAATGGGAGTCCTTGATGACCAGTATCTCTGGAAAATCAAAAGCAAGTGTCTTAAGTTGAAATTGCTTAATTAAGGCATCTGAGAAGAGTTACCTCAAAACTTCCTCTGTTAGGCAAAGCCAGTCCCGAGCCCGCTGGAAGTCCTGGGAGAGGAGCAGAGGAGCAAGTTTTGAGAACAGTGGGTTAGAGCGGCTGAAATATCTGCAGGGTGCAGTAATCAGGGTAAGTTTTGCAGGTGTTTTATCTTCCTGCTCCTCCCTCTGTGAGGAGAGGGGTCGTAAAGTGTCGAATTATTTACAGCTGTCTTTATTCTCCGGGCACACAGAGCTATTGTCTCTGATTAAGCCTGTTGTTAATGTTTGGAAAGAGATGAGAACATCATGGTGGAAAAGTATATTCTCTGGTCTGTCATCTTGCCTTCCTGCTCATCGGAGTTCCTAGCTCCTTGTTTATTGACTTTTTCTCCTATCTATTTTAACTCTGTCCTCCCCAAACAGCAGGGTATGTTATTCTGCTGTGCAAAGACCAAATCAATGTGTAGTATAGTGGTTAAGTTAGTGTTCTAGAAGACAGGATGACTGACGGACAAGTGATAACAGAAGATCAATAAAACATAGTAAACAGTGCTGTTTTCCCATAAAGGCCAGGAGGGTAGCATAAATGAATTGTTGTATGAACTGGGCTTTAATATTCATTACCTAGTGTATCTGTGGTTTATAAACTGTTATGCTCTCTGACCCCACTGGTGTTGGATGACAGGAACATTGCAAAAGAATGTCCCTTAGTGCTGGTGAAAGCATTGGGTGTCCTGGACCACTCATCCTGTCAATGCGGGATTCTTACCTTAAAGCTGTGAGAAGATGGGATGGTTGAGTTTAAAAGAGGATCTCTTAAAAGAGTATGAAAATGCATATTCAGGAGTTAGGACACTCTTCAAAAGGATCTGTTTGAGTCCTAAAAATCGCTATATTGGATTTTAGCAGTTTATGCAGAGGAGAGCCCTAAGACTCTAGATCTTACTCTGGATTTCATGTGTTCTGTTTAAATTAACTTCAGTTGTAAAAAAAGGACCACAAAACATACATACAAACCAGGCTACTATCACCTTTGACACTGGAGATTTCAAAGCAGAGCACAGCGGCCTGAAACATAACTATAACCTGTTGTGAACTGTAATGAAGTTACGATCTGAAATTAAATAGCTGCAAGAATAATTTTGTGTCACTGGCAGTCAGGATTAAGATTGAGGAAATAAAAATGTCTGTTTTATGAGCCCAAACAGGCTTAAAGAATAAGGCTTCTGTGAGAGGAAGGGAGATAGTCATGCTGACACTTGTCACTGTGGCAGTTTGGTTAGGAAGCAGTGCTCAACATGTGATACTAAAAGCAGACAGTGAAAGCTGTTGTCTAGGTTCGGCGCTCTCTCTCTTGGCGTGTAGTTGTTGTGTGTTGTGTTGAACCTGTCTGCCCGTGGTTCTGCCGCATTTCAGAGCGTATTTCAGAGTTGAGGCTGGGAAGGATGATCTTGCAGTCGAGTCACACAATTCCTGTAGTACCTTTCCTGCCCAGCTCCTGCCCACAGCTCACCTCCCACTTCTTGTTCCTGTCTCGTGGCCCAAGAGCACCAGATGCAAGGTGAAGACTTCTGCTCTGGCTGCCTTCCAAACTGGGTATTTCCATTCTGCTTGCTTAATACGTATCTGTGGTTCCTGTTGCTTGGAGGGGCTTCACTTTCTGTCCCAATACTCTTGTGTAATGTTTGGGGTTGAATGCATAAATAAATGTGTTTTGCTGGTAAATGAAGTGATCCATATGTTCCTCCCTGTTTCCTAACTGCTGGGAAGTTTGATAAGGCTTATCTTTGTAAGACCTTCTCAGTAGCAGTTCTTTTTGTCTAATTGCTTTCACATTTCTTCCTTCTCAACTTGGCTTGAAGTATTAAACAAATGAATTGAGAAAAGGGGGAAGAAATGAGGAGAGATAATCCTAAATGTCTGTCAGCTCAAAAGTGTTCTAGTTAATAAAGTCTTTGGAGGTCTTTAATAAACCTTCTGAACAAATGGGTGACAACTCTTATAAAGTAGTTTTATGAAAATGATCAAATTGCTACTATTTTATTTATCTGTTACTTCTGCAAATAACAAGAAATGTATATGGAGAAAGGACCAGCTGTGCATGCAAACCATCTCCTTTTTTATAATTCCAGTTATCATTTCCTTTACAACAACAGGCCTAGTTTTCCAGGATGGCGTAACACTGTCTAGAGGTTACAGGCAAGCTGAAGATCTGTGCCTAACAGTGCTAGAAAAGTGTATGGACTTGGAGAGTATTGGAAAATATTAATTTAGAGGTGTGTTGTATTTAAGAGCATAAATGTTTAGTTGTATAGACTTAAACCCTTAATTTCTGAGCTGGGACAGCTTTTCAGTTTTATTTTTAGTAGCTAGATTTTTAAAATTCTAGCTAGATATCTTTTTATTCTTTCTACCGAACTAGAGCTTCATAATTAAAATGATAAAATAAGGAAATCACTGAACTGTACTATGAGCTTTGTTTTAGTACTTTACTTTCCCCGTGTGTGTGTGTGTGTGTGTGTGTGTATATATATATTTAAAATCTGCTTCTTGCAGACAGGTGCCACAAGCGGTGTATTTACCAATGAAAACTGCTGTGGGTTAACTGTCTTGCAGAATTCTTTCTAGTTATGAAATGGGTTTGGTGTGGACAGTGGCTTTTCAGGCCTCCTCCAGCACAGGATTTCGGGGTTCTGGTGGACAAAAAGCTCAACATGAGCCAGTAGTGTGCACTTGCAGCCCAGAAGGCCAGCTGTGTCCTGGGCTGCATCAAAAGAGGCATGGGCAGCAGGTCGAGGGAGGTGATTGTCCCCCTCTGCTCTGCCCTTGTGAGGCCCCACCTGGAGTACTGCATCCAGGTCTGGGGCCCCCAGCACAAGAAAGATGTGGACCTGTTAGAACAGGTCCAGAGGAGGGCCACAAAGTTGATCAGAGGGCTGGAGCACCTCTCCTATGAAGACAGGCTGAGAGAGCTGGGGATGTTCAGCCTGGAGAAGAGAAGGCTCAGGGGAGACCTCATTGCGACCTTTCAATAAAATAAAAGGGATCCTATAAAAAGGATGGAGAGGGACTCTTTACTCGCATAGATAATGATAGGACAAGGGGCAATGGTTTTAATCTAAAAGAGGGTAGATATAGACTAGATGTTAGGAAGAAATTCTTCACTGTGAGGGTGGTGAGGCACTGGAACAGGTTGCCCAGAGAGGTTGTGGATGCCCCATCCCTGGAGGTGTTCAAGGCCAGGCTGGATGAGGCCCTGGGCAACCTGATCTAGTGGGTGGCATCCCTGCCCATGGCAGGGGGGTTGGATCCAGATGATCTTTAAGGTCCCTTCCAACCCAAGCCATTCTATGATTCTGTGATTCCTGTTCCATGGTTTAATGGATAGGAGTTTGTCTCTCTGGGTGGTGGTAAATGCAAGGTGAAGATTTCCATGTTTTTGTTTTTTTTCCAGTTTCCCCAAAAGAGCAACCAGTCTTGTCTTTGAAGTCTTAATTATATATAGCATAGCAGAGGCAGCACCTTAGAGATGAGTGGAGCTTCCTCATATTCCAGTCATCAACTGTTTTGTCATCTTATCCTGGAAGACAACTGCAGCTGCCACCCATGCTTGGCTTCTTTGACTTGACCTCTCATTAATTAAAAGCCTCACTTAAACAACTACACCCCAGATATATGGTGACATATGAGGAAGAGAGTATGTATGCACTCATTGAATTATTAAAATTGTGTGTAATTTAGCACTTGTATAGCTCATTGACTCTATTTAGCAAACGAGCATGTGGTTGATTTATTAAGCATGTATATAAAAACATCACCATGTGTCTGAAGTTAGAATTGCCTGCATAATACTGTAATTGAAGAAGGCAGGATATGGCTCAAAGACAGTTATTTCCCATTGCCCTTTTGAATCCATCTGGTGGTTTTTGCTGTTCTTTTATCTCCCAGCAAATCAAGACCTTAGTGCTGATGACCTAAAATGAATTTCCTTGAAGCTACTTTAATGACACTTCTCTTTCTGTCGAACATGCATGCACAAAATGTAACCCACATACAGAGGAGTGCATTAGTTCTTGCTTATTTTATCAAGTAGTTGAGACTATAAACATTATTTCTGTCTGCTATAGTAGCAGCTTTTACAGTGCTGAAGGCGTTTGCAGCTTTTGCTAGACAAACATAACCATGTTAGTACCTGTTTATTAAATAGCAAATATCTGATAAAGAAATGATTTTAGTCCTTTTTCACAGTGAAGTAACTGCAAGGAAGAGTGAAAGTAGAGAGCCTCCATGAATACTAGTTAAATTTAAAGTAGAGCTGGGGTGGTTCTTAAAAATTTATTTAAAAAAAAAAAAGCTATTTTTCTCATGTTGCAGTATGAATTCAGCAGGCAACTATGGAATCAGGGTATGTATTACCACAAGGCACTGACCTTCTGCCCTTTTCATTTTCAGCCTATGGGTTTGTCAGATAGGATTCCTGGAGACAACTACCTCGATTAACATTTGCAAAAGTGAGATCTGCCTGCATGTTTTACAGCTCCATATGTAGCTGATCAGAATCTAGTATGTGCAGCTTGGGTATAAAGAGCCCTGGAGGAATGAGTTCATTTACAGATGTTGTCCTGTTAATCTAGTCTACCTGAGGTCTACCTTCCACTAAGATGAGGACCTATGTCTGTGTCTGCATGCTATATGAGTGAATTATACCATATAGGAACAAATAATTGCTTTCTGAGCTGAAAGAAAATGAGTAATGGCTGTCTGTGTTGCTTCCTGCATTATTGATCGTTGGAAACTACTTTTCACCAGAGGCAGTGAGAACATTTTCCAAGGAGTGCTGAAAATTTGAGAAAATGATTAACTAACCCAAGCCTTTTAGAAAACTTTGATTTTTATCATAAGTTCATGGCCAGATTCACACTGTGGTAGACCCTTGCTGCTGAAAGAAAAGGAGAGGAAAACACTATTCATATTCTTCCCATTCGTATTTTGTTTACTTCTTTTGAGACTCTTCACATGACAAACCATCTTCTAAGGGTGTTACCAGTACCCGCATTTTGAGAGAGAAAAACAGAGTAGGAAGGATCCTCTTATGTTTTTGTTGTGTAAGGGTGTGAACAAAAGGGCTTTGAAGTACGTGAAGACGTCAGTTTGTCATCACAGCATACTGATTTTTTTTCCTTATGACAAATACAGTGTGTTTACATCTGCTTTTCTGTAATATGATCCTGTTAATTCAGATTACTTGCAAAGTTGTTTTTCTTTTGTGTCATCTGCCATAGTTTCTTTGCAATTAAGTTAAAAAAAAAAAAATTTGTGGGAAGTGTTCATCATTTTCTGACTCAGTTGATTTCAATAAGAATGAAGCCTGTAAAGCAGCTGTTAAGGTCAGGCAATCTGTAATTGACCTATAATATGTTGCAATTAAAACGTATCGCAGCTTTTGGAAATACAAATTACCCAAATCACGATTTGGGGAGGGAAAAAAAAAGAAAGCGTAATATATTAAACTGATCCATTAACTATTGCTCTATTGTGTGTCTAATATAAGAAATGGAGGAGAATGCGAATCAAGCTAGTGGCTTTGATTTTAGTGTCTCATTTTTGGCAGTGATCTCTTTCATGTTCTAGAGAACAAATTCCAGGAAAGATTCTTGCCAACTTCTGTCAATTAATTAGTTTACACCTTGAAACATCTAGAGTTATAAATACTACATGAAAAATAGGAAAACACATATGTAAATGAGAACACAAATATGAATGCTTCTGAATACTTCTTTTGCCTTAAATACTTTCGCGGAAGTTGTCAAGTATTTGAGTGTACTGCAATAGAATGGCTAGGAATTTTATGGTTGTTTCAGTCCTGTGCACCTGAGGATTTTCTGTCTGTTGTACTCCAGTATTTTTAATCATTAAATGCTTAAACCACTCTTTAATGCAAAATTAATCTTTGAGGGACTATACTGAAATGTATATGACAGTTGCATGGCTCTAGAAGGTTTTTGACAAGCTCAAAAAAAAAAAAACAAAACAAGGCCCCTTATGTCTTGGTAGTTCAGCTGTGAAAGTCTGTGGGTTATCTGTCCTAATGCTTTTAATGGAGCCTTACTTTATTTCTTTGCTCATCAAGGTTTGACTGTGTTTCTGTGTTGTGTATTTGGTGTTTTTTTTTTTT
>VXAA01003411.1:610275-656935 GCA_013399115.1 Anseranas semipalmata
TCTTCCACGTGGGGAAAAATCAGCTTGTTAGGGGCCATCTAGGTTCCACCTCAGGTTTTTAATGGTCTTGGGAAAATTTCACTATCTTGGGTGTTTTTCTACCTTCAGCAATCTGCACTGCATCCTCCAGTTGGAAAGCTGCAGTGCTGCTGAACTTTTGCATTTTAGTTTCTAGTTATTTGGATTGAACATAAATCTGAATGAAATGAAATGAATGTTGCCTTAAGCAGGGAGAGGTGCCTAATACTTGCCAATTATGCTTAGTTTGACATTTTTCTTTTCCTGATATTCTTGGGGTGACACTTCTTCACAGCTGACTTTGCGTTTTATTAACCTTCTACGGATCTTTCTATGAATTAGAAGTTAAGAGAATTTAAAGTGTAGAAGCTGTTGTTGGTAGCTTATGATTTCTGCACACTTGTTGCTAGAATGAGATGGGCTGTGTGATTCTTCAGCTGGTTCAGCCTCGTGTGGTTCTTAGTCATTGCGTTTGCCCTTATAATAAGTTAGTGATTCTGTATGGTCTTACTTGTTCAAAGCGCTGCGAGAATGATAATCTTCAGTGAGATAAGTAAAATTTTTCTCACCCTTCTTATAGTATTAAAACTCAAAATAACATGATTACCTGCTCAGGTGCTTCAAAGAAGTCTGGAAATATAGTCCTTAAACCATTTCCTTCCAAAATCAGATCACAAAGAACTTTTTTTGGTCATGTGGTGCTGCTTTATGTTTCTTGCCTTTGCAGGTTCCAGGTAGCATGAATAGCTCCTTAATAATAATTAGTAATTAATGCCTTTCTTCATTTTTTTTTTTTTATCAAATCCAGTGGGAGGCAAGGCTACTCAATGAATGGTGTGGTAGGCTGACTTTGGTTTTAATTACTTTTGTCCCGCCACTTCTCAAACTCTTGATTGCAACTCTCAAAAGACTTGATGTTAAGATGTGCTGTGTAGTGACCTTTTCCTGAGCTTTTCTGTCCTTTGGACCCTCTGGGGATTACACTTTAAAACTTCTGAGAAATTCTGTTCTGTCCTATCTGGAATGCATTTTTTTTTTTTTTTGCATTTATCAAAGACACTTTTTGCTTTACTTAAGTAGATGAGACGGAAGGAAGTAAGCTTGTGTTATCAATTCTGTTAGTTGTCCTCTATTTTAATGAGTGTAGCTTGCTATGTATTTTGGGGTTAATTAACTTTCATATGTTGAATATAACTACCTCTGTGGTTATGTATGAATACGCTTTTGTTTGTATAAGATTTCTAAGGTAGATGTAGCTCTCCTCCTTCCCACAGAAAATTTAAGCTTCCTGAAAGAAGCCTTAGTTGTTCTGATTTGCTTTTTTTGCCAACTGCCTGGGGATTTGCACTCCAGAAGTTGAAAAAATACCACCAAAGCTGGAGGATGAGAGAGATCAGAACCAGATAATCCTCAGAAAATGACTACATTGTGCTTGGGGCATGCCAAGGTCCTAGGCATGTGAAAGCTTCTACATTTCTGTAGGGAGTTCTGTATTTCTTGAACTTCTTGCAGGCTCTAGAGCTGTTGCAAAGGCAGCAAGAATGACCTGGCTGTGTTGGAAGAGCTGGAGATCACATGCTGCTTCTGTCTGAAGGTACCTCAGTAAAATAACCTGACAGACATCAGTGAAAATGAGTAACCTTCTGTAGATGGCAACATAGACGTTTCTTTTAGCTGAATCATGTTGACCCATCTGTTCCCACTACGCATATAAAGACATTCACAGATGCATGGCAGCAAAGGACAGCAAAAAGTCCTGCTGACCTTTGTGTGCATGAAGTTGTGAGCATTTGGCAGGTCGAGAAGAGGACTCGGAGTGCATGCAGTGTTGCAGAGGTGATGCAGCTGTTTGGCTTGGTTTGGTCTGTGAGAGGGTGAGTAGAAAGACACCCCCCCACACACACACAATTTGCCATTGTTACCTTCTGGAATATACTTAGTAAAATGGTGACAATTAGTGACATGGTTTAGTGGAGGGCTTGTTAGTGTTAGGTCATAGGTTGGACTAGGTGACCTTGAAGGTCTCTTCCAACCTAAATGATTCTGTGATTCTGTGAAATGCATACATGTGGCATCACTGGTCCATCATGGTTCTGTAGCTCTTCCTTTTTTTTTTTTTTTAATTAATTAATTTATTTTTTTAAAGAGTTTGTACTTTGCTGCTGAGGGATGTGTGCTTGGTCCAAACCTAAATACTTTCAAGCATTAAATGCTTTAGTGCTGTTCAGTTAAACCCGAGAACTCCTTGTCTGTAATTTTGAAAGCATCTCTGAGAAATACAGAAACTATGACAGTGTACTACATTGTCTTATGTAAAAAAACCTTAAAGCACTAGTTCTGCCCTGTGTTAGTCCTCTGCTAAACAAGAAATTAGAGAAGATTGCACATCTGACGTGTGTGATTTTACGAATCATAAAAAATCTATTGCAAAAAATGTCTTTAGATGGCTGTGGGGTATAGTTTGCAAATCTGTAGATTCCATTCCTTTTTTCAATGATCTTTCATAACTATGTTTTACAAGAGGACCCAGAGTTCAAGTTGTTAATTGGTACTGCTCACCTGTGTTTAGCTTCATGTGGACAAGCATTTATTTTTCATGTTATCCTTTCTGCTCTTCTCTTACGAAGGCATGTGATGGCTGTTTTAATTTTGCAGTTGCTGTGAATATTGACTGAATATTGTCTGTGGGGTGTTTTTGTGTTCTCCTCCCCCCTGCACCTCCCTAATCTTCAAACTAATGATTAAAGATATCTCAAATTAGCTTTTCTGTTGCCTCGCCCTTTGGCTGTCCTGATTGAGTGGAGTGACATGGGTTAGGGTACAGTTTTGTGTTAATGCATGTGTCTTGTGCAGATGTATCTTATGGTTGTGCTTATTGTATTTTGGCATTTGAGGGGAGGAGGGAAGCAATAAGGAAGTTTGAGAAGAAAACACCACACAAAATAAAAGACCTTTTAGGTGATGCACCCTAACAGGCCATGAGTTTGTTTGGTTCAATATAATGTGGATATACAACGTGATTTTTTGTTAGTGAAATGAGAGTAAATGAACACTCACTTGTTACCTGTATGCAATTTTACCCATTGATATCATTTGAATTGTTGGGAAAAATGAGTCTAACACAATTCTGATAAGCCCTGTTTAATTTAGGATTTAGGGCAGTTTTTCTTTGTTTTGGAAACATGCTTTTCTGTAAGTCACTTAGTCAAAATTTTCCCCAAAGTTTTTTTATAGTGACCTTTAATTTAATCAGTGATGTGTACAGCATTTTCAACTGTGGACTAATCCAAAGAGGTTTTAGATAATCTTTCATCAGATTAATGAGGAGTTGATTCTTTTTTTTCCTCTCCACTGAGACAAGGAGAGAGTTACAGTGCTGCATAGTTTAGTATTGTACCTCACCATTTGCCCTCAACAAGATAAATTTTTTTTTGTGTAAATCTTTTTGATGTTTTGTTTCCTTAATAACCAAACAAATTTTCTGTGAAGATGCAGAACTTCTACAGTACCAGGTTGTTCTGCTTTGTCCTCTCCTCCCTTGTAGAAGAGAGCAGATACAGCACTTGTTTGTTTATTGTCAGAATTGTTAAGGAACCAGTGGATTATTTTACTCCCCCTTGGCTTCTCAGGGTGCCTCTGAAGAGGGTGCTGCAGCCAGGTAGTATAACAGGAGAGAAAAGGGTTGAAACAAGTGCTCTCCTCAGTGGAAAAAGCTGGCTTCGTGTGTATGCTCTTTTTAATGCGTTTATTTCTAAATCCCTTACTGCAGGAGTTTTCAGATCAAAGTCTCTAAACCTTTACTTTTCTGAGACATTTCTCTTCTGACTCATGACCAAATTAGTTTTTTGGGGGGGTTAATTTTGATCCCAGCAGTTGGAAAAATAAGTATTTTTATGTACTTTTTTAACACAGCTAAGTGCAATAATAGAATTGACTAAATCTCCCAAGCATGTGATGGAGGGGGGATTTGGTTGTGTGATTTTTTTTTTTATTATTTTTATTTTTTAATTTTCTTATCTTGTTTTCTTCTGGTGAGGGAATGAGAGAGCTACTAAAAGGTGCCTATGAACTGTTTACTGCTGAGTTGATTCTGGTATACTGAATAAAGAAGTTTTGGATGGAAAAGATGCTACGTGTTGCTTGCCATTATGAATGATAAAGAAACAAGAATAAAGTAGTTCATAGGAGGAGAGCATGTGAATGGGGAAAGTATAACGTGCTAGAATTTATTTTTATTTTTATATATTCTCTTTGTGCAAACTAGGAGTAAACCTTCTTCAGTGAAAATATGCTCCATTGCAATTTGAATCTACTGCAAAGAACAGAGAAAGTGTGTTATTGGAGGTGGGAGGAATCTGTTAAAAATAAAATAAAATAAAATATAGTTTACTAGCCAGCTGTATGGTAACAGCAATTTCCAGACACTCCAGCAGTTCTTTTCACAGTGCTTAACTAACGCGTATGATACCCAGAGTACTGGAGCTTCACCAGAAGCATTGTTACTAGTCCGCACAATTTCAACACCACCTCTACTCGTGTTTCCTTAGTGCGAATGTTTTCATAAGATTTCGGCACACAGCTCCGTTGAACACCTCTGAGCTTGTGTAGGAGGGCTTTTCGTTTTCTGCACAGTTAAAATTCCCAAGGGAGGACAATTCATATTTATCTCATTAAAGTGTTGGGTATTTATCCGTAACTGTAAGAAAAGAGTTCTTGAAGAGCTGCAGGTGAGGAACCAGGCTGTGGGCTCAACGTGGAGCTAACACTACGAGCGCTCCCTCTGTACCTCTTCTGACTTAATCGAATTTCAGAGAAGCAGTTGTGTTGCAAAACAATATTTGACCTATAGCAATTGAAAAATGCTGCATTAAGATGATGGTAAGGCAGCAGCCTCTGTTGAGGCATGTCATCAGATGTGTGGAACTGCAGAAGTCCATCTTGCCTCAGTGTTGACAGCCCTCAGCTCCCAGCTCTGGGGACTGGAAAGCACTGCGCTAACTGCCAGAGGCATGTTTTCCCAGCTAGGTTTGTGTCTCATGCTTTGGCAGATTTGCTGCTGCCCCTGTTCTTAATCTAGTGCTGATGGGAGTTGCTTTGTTGGCTGCTGGGACTGTGGCTTGCTTCTGAAGTCCAGCGGAACAGACATCGTTCTGTGAACACGAGCTTCGGGCTACGGGCTGGAAGGGGCGAGGAGCCTGGGAGTCTCTGCTGTCCTGCAACGGCAATTCGTTCTGTTTGCAGTAAGCTCCTCGTGTTTCTGTGTTCTGTATGTTCTTGTTTTCAAAAAGAATAAGTGTTGCAATAAGTGGCAAAATACAGTGACTCTTTTGCACCCACTGAACACTGTTCTTCTATGAGTTATGGCATATTTTGTTTTACTCTTTGGATTAACTTCTTTTTTCTCCTATTAGGGGAAATGTTCAGTTTCTTAAAAATAGTGTTTCACTTCAGTCTTCAGAAAAGCATGAAATAGGAAGACAGAAGTAGTTAATTTTTTTTTTTGACAATCTTTAATTGCTTACTTTTTGTCAAAATTAAACTCTAGTGCAGCTTTATGAAGTTCTTGGTGCAAGTGATGTGTCATGGAAGGAGAATGGGAAAGAATGATAAGTAATCTTTTATTGGTGAAGGCAGAGAAACTAATGTGGTAGCTGACCTTTCTTAGGTCTTTGGGGAAAATGTTAAGATAGAATAGACCGCACTTACCTAACATTAAACAATTTTTCTTTGATCATTTTAGAAGCATTTTAGATATGCGCATGTAGTAAGGACCTTATTAGTACTGCCTGTCTTCAAAATTACTAGGATTTTAAAGACTATTTATTTGCCGTTGCAATTTTTATTTGACCTTTCTGTCCTAGATGTTGGTAAACAACCCCTCTTGTGTCTCTGGTAGATTTATAGTTCTCATTGAAAGTATTCTCATTGACAATACTTCAAATGAAAAGTTCTAAGCAAGATGTCAGGTATTCCTGAACATATCTAAACGCTGGTTATTTAACTTGGGTTTTTCTAACCTTAAATGCATTTGCACAAAAACATAATCCGTCTTTTACGAGGCTTAGAAAGAATTCCTCATAGAGGTATTTAACTGTTTTAACTAGTTTGATACCTCTGCTAGGTATGTGCTATGGAAGATCTGTATGTCTATATCACAGTGTATAGAGCGTGGCACCACCTATTTTGGCTGTGTGGAGTATTTGCTGTGATCGTAGTGTTGACTCCTGTTGAATGCATTGGGCTGCATTCTAATATTACTTGATTGATATAAAATTCCTCATTTCTGTGCTTCTTGCAAGCCTGTCTTTCCCTGACTGTAACTCCAGATTTTCTATATAAAGGTTTTACAGTTATTTTGTTACTCTTTTTCCCTTCTGTATCTCAAATTCAGTTGCATGAACTTGAAAGGTGGAGCAAAACTTTCTTCTTGCTCCCGTTGGAAAGTGAGCTTTAAAGTATTAACTTCAGGCTGAGTAACTAGATCCCTGACACACAGATTTCACAGGGTGATCATGTGATGGTAATTACCAGCAGTTTTTGTGTAGTTCATTTAAAAGTAATGACTAGTGGATGTTAATGTATTCCATGGTTAACACCTATTATTCCTTTAACTCATTGAGATTCCAGGGCAATTTCATTTGTGATAATAAGAAATTTGAATGAGGATAGGAAAGGATGTTGAAATTTAGTTTTGTATCCTGTTTTGTCTCTTATGGTATAAATGTGTTCAATGAGATGAAATCTACGTGGCAGATATGTGCCACGAGCTGTGATCTCTGCTTCAGTGAGATCATTCTGGTCTAGATACGTTGGATTTGGCATCCTAGACTACTGCTGGGGCAAAGCAGTGGTGTAAGGTTATCGGAGGTGTAAACTTCTGATTTAAAATGTTGCCTAAATCAAGACTGTAACCGATAGGATCATTAATACTTGTGCTTTGTTTTGAAGGACCTGAAATGAAGACTTCTAGCTCTTAACAGAAGGAATTCTGTCAGATGCTGAGAGTTTTGTTATTTATTTTAAGTGAGTTGAAAGAATAACAGCAGTCCTCCCATATCGCTCAGGGTTGGAAGGAAGATACTGGCTGAGTCTCTGTTAAATCAGCTGGAATCTGTAATTTCTGAGAGCAAATATGTATCTTGGATCAAGTTGGCTTGTGCACGTATTCCTTAACTGGGAAACATTTGGCATGCTTCTGGCCTGGTGTAGTACCAGTGGCTTAATGCATTATAGTGGTCCTGTCTAAGTCTCAAAAAGATCCCTGTCAGTCCTGCAGAAGAACTACCTTTTTCCCCAGCCTAGGAGATGGTAACTGGTCAAGAGGTTTGCCTCTCAAAGAGTGGTGGCACAGAAGGCTTATGGGTGAAAGCAGAGATGTGACCAGTTAGAAACATCTTTCCCTTTGAAGCGTGATGGCAATCTGCATGAAGTCAAATTGTGGCATTGTGAATAATCAAATTAGTGGCTTCCTGCATAGCATTTAGGGCTTTTCTGATGCAACTGATAGATAAAGGGAAAAGTATTAAAGTGGTTCTTAATAACCTGTAAGACTTTTTACTCAGCGGGAAAGAAATCCCTGTTTTGTGTAAAGCGCTTTTCTTTCTGATCTGCGTTTAGCAGCAGTGAACCCCCCAAATACCAAGTTTTGAACCTTGCTACAATTTTTTCTGAAAGTATTCTACTGGTACGGGATGCCCTTTCCCCCTTGCGTAGCTGTTGCATTAAGTCATAGCAATGTGACTGGAATTGTTGGCCTGTTGCAATCTGGGTGAATTTAGTTACCCAATCTGTTCTGGTTCTCCAACTGAACGATTACAACAAACATTGAATCGCTCTACTGAATTTCCCTTAATTACTAAATGTGGCTAAACTGAACTGTGTATGGGGTGGATAAAATAATTATGGTACGTGCAACTTTGTTCTTTTAAGTTGGTTCCTTGTTTGCTGCTTTGTGCGTTGGTTGAACCACTTTCTAAATTGTTAGTGTGAAAATAAGTGGTTTGTTTTATCTGTAAAGTTGACAGGATAGCTGTCTAAACCAGACACTTCAGTGCCTTTTAAGAATGAATGCTTATAAAAGAAAGTTTGCAGTTGCTGATGTAAAAATGTGACATATTTTGACTTGTGAGCTCTGAGAGTATATGCAAACAGAAGTAAATCTCGGCCTATTCTCAATCTCTGGAAGAGAACTGGATGTTGTTTTTTTTTTTTTTTTTTTTTTTACCTGTGGACGTGAAAGTGACAAAACCTGGTCTGTCTTGCGATGCAAAAGGTTTGAGTGGAGGTGAATCCTTTTGAGATTTTTAATTTGAGTTTAACTTGATTTTCTTTTCTAAAATGTTACAAGTTTTCTAAATTGACTCAGTTTACACTCATCTCTGCCTTGGATGTGAAACTGTCAAGTTAAAGAAGAGCAAGGAGAAATTCAGTTACTAATGAAACTGAAAGTTTCTGAAAGGACCCCCAGTGATCTGGAAGATGCTTGAAAGGCTCATTTTCTTTGTTTTTAAACACAGAAACACAAGAACAATGCTTTTATCAATCCTTTGGAAAGGGATTGGGAGTAATGCTCAGTTAAACATCCTAGTTAAACATCCTAGATGCACCCAAGTTGCATCCTAGAGAGGAGAAAAACAGACTTATTTTGAACATCATTGTACAATTCTATTCTTTATATATAGACATATTCTGTGACTCTTCTAATTGCTGATATCCTTCTAATCAGCAGTGAAGGTCCAATGCTTTAGTCTTCTTTTGAATGTAATCTGCTTTGCGAACCTTATCCTGCTTTCCGCGTGTGCATGGGCTCCCTATCCCCCATAGCTGTGGTTGCAACTAAAGGCGAACATCCCGGTTTGAAACCTAGCCTTGCTCACTGGTAATGCAGAACTAAAAAAGAGTTCTAAAATAAATTTCCACTACCATAGCAAGAAGTCGCATACTAGCAAAATTATTGCAAGAACTTTTTTCCTTTGAGTTCTCTTCTCCCTGCACTGTGGATTGAGCTTTTCCGTGGTTTGCTGGAAAAGCTGTAGCTTCTGAATGGTTGCCTTTGGCTGAAGGGGTTCTGCTTTTCAAATTGTTGATCTGTCTGTTAGAGAGCGGAATGGACATAAACAGACAATACATTCTAGATATGTCATACACATTGGTAAATATACAAGTAGCTAAGGTAAACAAGTGATTTGGACAAGTAGTAGCACCATAAATACCTTTCCCTCCCCAGCTTCTGAAAAAGCAACATGGTTTTGTGAAGCATAAGTTTGATTTCTTCAGTCCCATAATACTTCTCATCCAGTAAAGAGGAGAATGATTTATGTCCTCTTATCTGTGTAAGGTAAGCCGATAGACCTCTGCTGGTGCACTGCGTGTTTTCTCAGTGATACGAAGTCGGTGGTTTCTGGGGCTAAGCTGAAGAAGGGTGGGCTTTATGTTTGTCTGCTGCAGGGAAAAGGGTTTGCCAGTTCACGAGAAAGCTGTGCGCTTTTAGGCAAAAGCACAGATTGCTTGAGTGCTTGGCTATTTCTATAAACGCTCTCCCCACCCTTCCATCCCCCAAGATCTTGAAGGTAAATATGTTATATGTTAAATATATGTCTGATGCTTTTTCCTCGTCCTGTCTTTGAATGGGAGTTGTCAAAGCTGATTCTGTTGAGCCCTTTCTGTGATATGTGCAGGATCGTAAGGTGAACTGTGAGGGGTGTGTGAGACAAATACAGAAACATTCCCTCATTAATAGGCATCCCAATTAGTCATTCCTGGTGTAGGTAAGGGCAGCGTTGCAACGCTTTTAAAAGGTGTCATGGCCTAAGCCGACTGAGTGCTGCCCAACACCTGGTCTCTCTCTGGGTGTTCCTGTTCGTCAGAAGGTGAATCACGGCGTGGCGGTGATGTGTTGTCAGCCAAGTGGAAAACACATCCTCAGCTACTGCACTGAAATGCACCCGAGCTCAGTGGGAAAGGGCTGAACAAAACCCACTTCTATTCCAGGTGGCATGCACGCGCTGCTTGCTTGGCTTCCTGTTGTGGCAGCACTGTAGAAATAATGCCGGTAGGTGAGGATTATGAACTGTTGCTGTTAGGTGCATGGTGGGAGCGCAGGTCGTTAACTTAACAAGCGGAGGCGGCAGTAGTTAGCTGTGCGGCACTCTCATTCCACCCTGCCAAAGCATACAAAGTTCCAGCTTCTGTGGGGAAAGGACTCATTTTCTTAGCAGCCTCCTTCCCTTACAGGTAGAAGTTCATGTTTTGAATCATTTGAAGCCTGAGGATCAAGGCTTATTCAGGACTGAGCGCTACATAAATAAAACTGATACCTTACGTGTTTAGAATCAGCAACAAAAACTAAAAAGGCAGCAGGGGAGATGGGCATACTGTAGCTTTTAAAAGAAGGATCAATGGAAAAATACATTTCTGTAAGCATCCGTGTAATCTGCGAATGGTTGGTTTGGAATTGTGCCCCTTCAAACAGGGGCTGCTGGGTCCTTGGGCAGGAGGCAGCAGTTCTAAACAGCTGGGAAAGGAAGTGTGGAATAATAAAGTGGAAGCAATGAGGGTTGATTTAGAAAGTACCAGCGAGATCAAACAGGGCTAAAAATTACTTATGTGTGCAAACAGAAATGGTCATTCCTGCAAACCAGTCCCCTCAGCTGAAATGCCGCTTGGACCAGCTGTTGAGGGCATTGGATACTGCAGCCCCTCTTAAGTCATAGGCTGAGGATGTCAAAGTGCAAGCATAGCTGGGTTATGTTAGTTTTCTGCTGCTGCCCTGTTGATAGTGCTGATTTAAGAGTGTGCTTTCATAGGACATAATTCATGTTATGGAAACGTGTTTAAGGGTAGGAAAATATTGTCTAATCAAGAATTTCCTTCCTTTCTGTGATAACTAGTTAATCATGATGTAAAACAATCTTGCTTGTTCAGGAAGCGGCAAAATCTTTTTCAGTACATTTGGTGTGTGCAAGTAAACTTCATTTGTTTCAGGTAATTAGCACTGCATTAGCACAGCATGGCAACTGGTGTTTAAACACAAGGTAATTAACTGTACAGCGTAAACACAGTGTGCTAAAGATCTAAGCAAAAAGGTGAATTTCTAGCTGATTTAAAAGTAACACGTTAGAAATATTATTGGGGGGGCAGTAGTTAATCTTTCTCTTCTAGAATGGTGATGTTAGGTTAGTGCAGAATGGGCAGAAAAGAAAGGGTCAGCCATTTCAGGCTGATGGCAATAGCATTGTATGCAAATGCAGGTCTTGTTTTTTTTTTTTTTTTTTCCTTCCTTAGTCTATAGTGTTGTAATGGCTGAAGCACCTGGAAGACACGGGGGTTTTCTTTTGTCCTTTCAAATTTTGGTTTGACAGTGCTGCAATTTCACTACTAGCACAAAACGTTAGAGACATGCGAGAGCTGGTGGGCCAGCTTTAGGAAAATGAAAATAGAGTTGGATATGTATCTTGTCCAGTGGTGTTTTTTTTAACTCCTCAAAATAAATTTTGTTCTTTTGTCTTTAAAAAAGAAATCTGCTGTCTGAACTATGTGAAGTGGAACTGTGTCCATAGGAAGCATGGGTTGTATATGCTGGTGGATTCCAGGTGTGCTAGTCCAACCGGGAAGTGAAAGACCAAGTTTCTCACTAACTTTAGAACTCACCAAGTTATGTATACATATGACTGATAAACGCGTATCTAAACTTGTGAATAACTGGCAGTTCTTAATATCTGAGTAAGTAACTACTTGACCCACAGAAGTGGCAGGAAGCTAACAATCTGCTGAGTCTTAAATGGGCCACAGGTACAGCTCCATCAGTGACAGAAGAAAGTGGTTCCACAGTAAAAGCCGAAGCCAGAATCTGATCTTGAGGCAGAATTCTGTCTCTTTAGCAGTTTGCCAGAAAAACAGTTAGGTGGCAAGTGAAAGCGTGACTAGGTTCTGAAAGCTTGTTTTTTTTCCTTTGTGCCCATGCTGGATCCCTGATGTATGTAGCAGAACTGACTCAAAACTGAAACTAAAATTTTGGGAGAGTTTGCAAGAAGCAGGATAGAACCCAGCTCCGTCTGTACAACCCTATTGGAAAGCATGCAAATCTAAACAATTTAGGAGCCATAAAATGGACAACCATACTGAGCGGGAAGTTGTGGACAGCTACTTTCTTCTGATTATGACTGGTTGAGCTGGGTAGCAAAGATCTGCTATTTTAAAATGTTTAACCCAGCTCCTTTTACTGACAGCTTAAGAAATGTTTACATGACTAACTCCACTAGCAGCTGTAAAGGGCTACAACCTTCAGTGGAAAGGTGACAACAAACAGGTGGCACTGGGTTGCTGGATAATGCAATCTTCAATACCACCGCTGTTTGTGAAGGGCACATCTCTTCACCACCACGTAATCATTCTTCTGAACTCCTCTTTAAACATCAGCAAAGGCCTCTCATTAATTCAGTGTGACAGTTTGATTACAGCATTTTAACAGCTCCTGAAAAATAATTCAGTTACTGAAGTGGTAAACTTGCTGTCTTGACAATGAAGATAAAGTGCTGCTTCACAGCCAAAAGGGCAGAGCTAATCTTTTAATTCCTGGTCCATCTTTGTGTATGGTCACCAGTGCCTTGGTTTGAATGTGTAACATTTCCTTTCCATGAAAATGTAGTCTAAGTCCACTTTCAGGGGTCAATAAAATGCTTGAAATACTCTGTAGATATAGCTGACGTAAAATGCAGATGTGTTAGTGTATCTGCTGTATAAACAGCCCACGTGCACTGAACTGACCAGAGATCAGCATTTTCAAAAAGTGCTGTTGTTATATCAGTGAGAAGAACATTGCCTCTACTGAAGTGTCCTTGCGCATTCTTACAGCAAAACTGCTGAAGTCTGACTTGTGTGTTTTTGACAACAGTTAGTTTGATACCGTCCTGAGGTGTTTGGAGCTATTTCATCTTGCTGTACCAGGGTTCTGCTAAAATACATTTGTGAAGGGTGTCTAGGCCTGTAATTCCTTCTTTCAAGAGGATAACCATTTTGTACTAAGTGAAAGTACGCTAGTTAACAAACAGTAGTCTAGGTGTGTAATTTTCAGTATAAGTATCTTCTGCTTGTATCTTTTTTCCGATCTAAAATTGTGTCAGATTTCTTCCTTAAAGATTGTCTGAGAAAGTCTGATAATTCTCTCCATTCCTATCCATGATTTCTAATTGTCCTAAACACGGTTTTTCTCCTTGTCTTTCTGTGAATCTCTTCTTGCATTCAATGATACTAAGAATGAGGTAGTTGAGTAGATGTGAAGGGGTGCTAACTGAAATATCATAATTTGACTAGACAATTTTAAATCCACTGAGATGAAAAGTGTCCAGAGCGTTTTCGTTTTCTAAAAGACTGACCTGTTGCATGTGACCTCTCTCTTGTATTTGGCTTAATGCTTGAAAGTAAGGATGCTTGAGAGGAAAAAAAAAATGTATTTAACACTGTTTTACATTTTCTTTACAGACTCGGACACATCTCTGGGACCTGCAATGACAAGTCAGAACAGTAGCCATGCAGAGAAAACTGGTGAAATGTCCTCAAAGCAGTCAGCACCAAAAGTGCAGGTCCAACGATCTGTTTCCCGAGAAACCATCACTATTCATTTCTCTGCATTTGGGAAGGAGGAAGAAGAGGAGGAGGAAGAGTTTAAGGAATTTCTTGATGAGGAACTAGATGACCAAAGCATTGTAACAGCACTTGAAGCCAAGGAAGACCTCTGCTTTGAGCATACCGGCCATGATTTTTCTGGTCCAGCTACCTCGCTTAACATGGCCAACTCTGCATCGCTACTGTCCTCATCACCTGCAGTTCTGCCAACTGCAGACACTGTAAAGTTGTTGGATTCTCCTTCTACATCCCAAGTATTCAGTGCAGTGCCACTAGTCCTGTCTCCTTCATCACATTCATGTCATACATTTAGCTTATCAGGTGCACCACCACCTGTGGAACAGAAAGCTAGCCTGTCGTCTTCCCCATCCTCATCTCCTTCCAGATCAGTTGTCTGCTCTAGTGCATCATCCACAGTTTCTAGTTCAAAACCTTTTAAGGGTTTAGTCAAGTCCCTTTCAACAGATGTGGAACCAAAAGAACCAACCCCACCCATGAGACATAGACAGTTAATGAAAACCTTAGTGAAATCTCTGTCTACAGACACTTCTAAACAAGAATCTGAAGCTGTGTCTTATAGACCACCAGACTCGAAACTAAACTTGCATCTGTTCAAACAGTTCACTCAACCTCGAGCTACAGGTGGTGATTCTAAAACTGCCCCCTCATCTCCATTAACATCTCCCTCTGACAGTCGTTCCTTTTTTAAAGTACCTGAAATGGAGGCTAAAATTGAAGATACTAAAAGACGCCTTTCTGAAGTAATCTATGAGCCTTTTCAGCTGCTCAGTAAAATAATGGGTGATGAAAGTAGTAGTCACAGGCCCAAAGCCTTATCTTCAAGTGCTTCAGAACTCTCAAACCTTTCCAGTTTGAATGGCCATTTGGAAAGCAATAACAACTACAGCATTAAGGAAGAAGAATGTGATTCTGAAGGGGACTTCTATGGAAGTGACTCTAACCTGAGTAAGAACGAACAGTCAAGAACAGCTGAGGAACACGCAAAAGAGACAGAGACCAAAAGCTCTCAGTCTGCAAACACAAAGGACGTGAGTTCGAAAGCTTCACTCGTACTTGAAAAATGTTCATTGTCTGCACTGGCAAGCAGAGAGGATGAGGAGTTTTGTGAACTTTATTCTGAAGACTTTTCCTTGATAGAGGATGAAAGCAAAACTGATAAACCTACTGAAACTTTGCTTGATCCCGAGATGACTGAGGAAAATGGTACTATGCTCAGTAGTGAAGATGAAAATAATCTATATGTGCAACAGCCTAAAATACCAGTGAAAACTTTATACTTCTTAACACTGTTAGTCTATGCTTACTTTATTGTCCCTCTCCCTGGCTACTTAAGTGGACTCTTGTTTGGAATGGCCCTTGGATTTATGACAGCTGTCTGTGTGATTTGGCTGTTTACTCCACGTACTCACGAATATCTCAAATTTCATGAAAGTATGAAAAAGCAATGGAATACAGGAGCTCTGGATATCAAAGAACCTGAAATACTGAAGGTGAGGTCATGGCATTTTGTCTGTATGCTTTATTTTGGGTCAAAGCAGTAAACTGGATATTCTGAAGGTGCAAGTGAGCTGAATTACCACCATTTGTAATTAGAGTATTGTTTTGGGATCACGTGGCTTTGGCAGGCGGATACTAAAATGGTTTAGTAACCAAGAATACGTAAGACTTCGATGTCCTTAAGGATTAGTAGAAAAACAGAACTGCTTCAGAAGTAAAAGGGCAAGTTGTTTTGCTGATGGATTTGAAATGACCCCAGTCAACTTCTGAGAGCAAGCAGTGTCAGAGTTTAGTGTGTAAAATGACATTAGTGCTTGAAGCTGCATCTTGGGAGATGTATTCTGTTCCTGGGGTATTTTACTGTCTAGGCAATAGTTTGTCTTGTCTATTCAGTCCAAGAAGATTCAAGAGTATTGCATTCAAGTAAAGCATAGATTGTTGGAGAGCATACGGATTCTCCACAAGCATTAGCTCATTAGAATGGGAGGAGGAATGAGTAATGAAAGGGACGTACTTTGTTATGATGTCTCTGGTTCTGCATGATGATATCCTGGACATTGTACTGTATAGTCTGGATTACAGTTCAGTAAAATGTGTGCTTGAGAGCTGGCTTCTGAATGAAGCTCTTAGAAAAATTCTTCTCCCTCCTCTTGGCTCTTCCCCATCTCCTCGTCTTGTTCAGACACTGTGAGCTGCTGTTGCTTCCGTGTGTCTGGCACACTGCTGTCTGTCCAGTTGCGATCTGTGCAACCGCTTAGTTACTTCAGTCACTTTGTGCTTCTTCCTTACCCCTGTCCCGCTTCTCCTAATCTCCATCTCTGATGAATTAAAATGATATTTTCCCAATGACAGAATTCTGTACAGTAAAGCACCCACTTGTTTCTGATGTGCAACAGAAGCATTTCAAAATGATAGTGGCACAGCCTTCACTTGGTATCATTTGCTTCTCTGAGTGTTTTTGAATGTTTTCTTGTATTTGTGTAAATACTAAATCCATCCTGAACTTTCTGAAGGTGCATCTCCAGCTGTGTGACAACACAAAGGTTGCATGAATTGAAATTCATATGATATTGGTTATGTGCTGTAGAATTTATTGTTTGTTGTGTGCTAATAGCAAATCTCTTATCTTTAAGTAACTGAAAAGTTAGAGGAATGGGATATAAAAGCCAATTTTTCTGGGTACAGGCAGCAATTGCATGCCTGGCCCTGATGCTATCTTGGTGTTCTTTATTTTTCTTGGATGGTATGAGTTGTAGTCTGTAATTTGTTGTTGTGAATGCACTCCTCTCTGCCCATTTGATATACCCTCTGCTAACATGTACACATCTTGACAAACTTTCAGTTCTGTCCTTTTTAATTGGGTGCTGAGACCCTCCATCTAACTTTGCCTTGATACATGAAAGCTGGTAAAGATCCTGGTAGTCATTGTTAAGCGGGCTCTTTGAGATGTTAGCTGTTATTCAGGAACCTTTAAACTATGTTTTAATGCTGTTATCCAGGAGATACGTTTTAAGGGAATGGCTGTAGGCAGGAAATGTGCTGTGCAGAGGAGTCTGTATGAATGTAGATTAATGTTTTGTGCGACCCGATGAGTATTTCTTGTGCTTGTTAACACACAAAGTAATTGTCTTTAATATGTAAAGACCTTTAAAAGGGCTTTTTAATCCTTCAGGAGTTTAAAAAACAGCACAGTAATTGTAATGCAACAATGTAATATGATTTAGCATATTGCAAGTCATTCCCCACTCATACAAGTATTTTCTATTTGCTGCTGTCAAAATGAGTACTGGACAGTTTAGATCCTCTGCAAAATGGGAAAAAGATTTAATCTGTAACAAAACTCATGTGAATGTAGAAAAAATCAAACACGATACTCTTGCATGAAGATGCTCTCTTCAGAACTTGTTGGCCTTGTATTCTGGCCTGAACTGCTTTCATGCCATTATGATAAAAGCTCTCAGTAAGATCTCTTTATGGGGCCCTAGAAGTTGGGATTCTGCCAAACTACTGTCAAGCTATTTTTGCACAGGTATGTGTTTATTCTCTCCTGTGTAAATACTGCCTGAGAAGTTTGCATTTTCCTTGAATTTCAAGACCTAGTGGAAAATTCCCCTCAGCAATTGCCAAAATACCTGAACATGAGTATTTTCTCCCTGAAATTGTTCCTTTGTAATATGAAAGAATAAAACACTTCTGTGGTGGTTAGTGTCTGCTTCTGTTGATTTGAGTCAGGTATCTTTTTTTCCCCAATTTCTATGCTTTTTACACTGATTTCATTCAAGTGTCTTTGATATTGGGGGAGAACAAAAGCAGAAAATGCCCACAACCCCTGTGCACCGTCAGTGCTTGTTTTCCTGCCCTCGTATTACCATAGTATTCAGTTCTCCAGCTTCCTTTTTCTTTTTTTCTCCTTTGTCCACAGTTTGCTTTTTTTTTTTTTTCTTTTTAATGCATTAGGCTCTTCTAAATTCCTTATTGGCGTTTTCAAATGTGTGTTCCCTTGTGTTGTGCTGGCTGATACAAAGGGTTTTAAGTAACAGCTAAAATGGAAATGATAAATTTACCTTTTCCATTAGAAAGAACTTTTATGAGCAGACCATGTTGGCAGTGCCTGCTTTTAGAACCCCAGCTGTGCCGAAGGAGCATACTGTTCCTGAATATCACTCGAGGGACTTCTTGTTTGATAGGGGCCTGTGGCAGACAAATGTATTTGTCAGTTAAGGTGATGGTTACTTCTGCCTATCTTATACCTTTTTTTTCCCCTGTCTTTAGATTTCAAGTCAATAAAAGCTCAAAAACCTGCATTGTTATCCTCCCTGTTTATCAAGCAAAATACTATTGCGCTATTGTAAAATAGTGGTAATGAGAGATACTAATACAATTAGCATGATTTCAGTGATCAACAGCCTTTTAAAAACTTCTGAATTTCAGTGCTAGAGCATTTGGTGATATTGTTTAATGATAAAGACTGCTAATCAATCTGTTAGTATCACTAAGAAACTCTGGGGGCAGTTATAATGCAGAGTTGGGCTTGTATTGTGAGGTTGGCTTGCTGATACTTTTATTTATGTATTTGGATATATCATAGAAACAATGATTTTTTTGTTTGTATTTTTCCCTGGCAGGCCTGGTCTGTGTCCCCAGCCCCCTGGGTCCTTTGTAAGGCTGCCTTTTGGAATTCTCCCTCCATCTCCCCTCTTGGCTGAAGGTGTAGCGTGCCCGAGGTCTTCAACTAAATAACCTTCAAAAGGCTGATACAGGGCCTGACTGCAATTCTTACTTGCATGAATTATTCTGTTGGGCTGCAGTTCGAACACGAATTTGCAGCCCAACGTCATGAAAGGGGAAAAGTGAAATGTGGTAGGCCTTTAAAGCCATTTTATGGGAGCGCTTGCGTTGCAGAGACGCGTGCATTCCCCAGGGGGCTGGTGTAGTTAATGCTGCTGCTGTGGCACGGATGACATAGTGCACTTTGAAAGCCAGAATTTCAGTCTCTGCTGTCTAACAAGGCCAGATCCTGTTAGCGCATCTATGTTTTTTTAATAATATCCCTGACCTTTGCTATGAAAGCCATGTCTCCCAATATTTTAACCAGATGCTTTTTTCAGGTTAGTTCCCGAACTGACCGGGAGGCACTTTCTCCTAGTTTCAGCTGCGAATTCCCAGCAACTGCTGACCTTTATAACTGGAGATCACAGGATCAGTGTAAATGGCAAGCAGCTGCAGAGTAGCATATGACTATGGTCATTGTCCTCCCTGAATTACTAAATTTCTTATTTTAACAACTTCGCTAGTATGAAAAGAAAACATCATACAGTCTCTCCCCTCCTATACAAGAAAATCCATTGTTGTTTCAGTAGTTTGGGAAAATTTGTCCGTTGCTGGTACATTACAGTAACATAACTTCTCTGTTTAGCTGCATTGCAAAAGGTTTACTTAGGTTGTGAATCTTTTATTTCAGTTTGTTTTTTTTCAAGAAGAGAGGTGGATGCATTTCTGCTAAAATTATTCTTAAAATATGGGGACCTGGAGTGAAATTGGGGGCTTCTTGGCTAACCTTTTCAAAAATGTTTTTTTTTATTCCAAATGAAACAATTTATTGTACAAAAATGAAGAATGCTGAAAATGAGAAGGCAGTTGGTGTTATCCCTCCTCTTAACACTGTTAGATAGATGGGACAAACATTCCTGCATCTGGCACATGTTTGCAGATTCATTAATAGTGAACATCACTTGTTGAATTATAAGCATTCCACTCTAGCCGTGCAGTGTTTCCCTGTGTTACAAAATAACCTGAAAGTTGAGTGGAAAAAGAAAACCCAAAAATTTAACTGTCTGTATCTTTTTTTTGGTCCATGCCTCAAATACATGAAGCAGCCAATCTCTTCCTTGTGTAGAAACTGCCATGCAGGTTGCTATTTAAGCAGGAACTGTGTTTGCCTTCTGTTGGTTCTAGATTTTGAACACTCAGTACCGTAGGCAGCTGGAAATTGGTGTTGAGTCTTGGAGTGGCTCTTCAGAGCTGACAGCCAGGTGGCTGTGCTGTGAGGAGCAGCGTTTGCACTTGTTTGGCTTGTTAGGTGCAGTGAGCAGGGGAGGCGGCAGTGTGGGGTTTGAGATCCGTGTGTTTGGCAGACGACAGAGCTACTCCGTTTGTTTGAAGTGGAAAGCGTAGGCACGTGGTGGGGATCAGAAAAGCAAGTGGGAATTTCCAGGGCTCCCAAATGCCGAAAGAGAAGCAGGAATTCACACGCTAAGGAGGCAGAGAATTCTCAAGAGTGCTGTTTATTTGTGTAGTCTCAGGAAATCTTCTGGCAGAAAGGCTGGTACTGGCACTGTAACAGGAAGAAACTGGATAGAACAGGTGCTGGTGTAGTGGATGACATACTGGGTTGATTCAGTCCCCTTTGCTGCCGGACATTCACTGAGCTTGGCTGAGTCACTTACTGTAGGCTGTGCATTGCTCCTTTTTATTGCAGATGGGACTACGGCATCTTCAGAGATGTTGGGGGGATAAAATCAAACGTGGCCATAAAGGTCTTGGATAATAGTTGTATAGCTACTGAGAAAGTATAGTGAAGTATATGCATCTGATGCATGTCCAAAGGTGTTCATCTTGTCTCAGCTCCCAGCTTTTCATCTTTGAAGCTTTGGATTTTCATGGATTTTCACTTCTTGGTATGGCACTGTGGTAGTCGAGAACAATGCATAAATCATGTGTCATCTTCATTGCTACACGCGCTCTGCTAAGCTCAGGTGCTGGTGTCAGAAAACTCCAGCTGGTTCCATCTCACACAGGACGTTAAAGAAACTTCAAGTACGTTCTCTCCTTCCTTTTTGGGTGCCACAGGACAGTTTCCAACCCTCCTACTGAAGATAACATTATGGCCTATTACAGTTATAAAAACAGCTTGTGTGGCTGAGCTTCATGAAAAGAGCCCCTTTCCATGCATTCCTTCCTCTTAGTGCCAGTTTGCGTCCTCTTCAACGGAACGTCATTGCAGGAGAGGGTGATGAGCTTTTAAGGCAGCAAACTTTCCTCTGTGCATTTGCCTGGCTGCAGGCCTCCAGACTTTGTTGTCTGAGCTAGAAATAGCTGAGAGATCTGATCTGGGGGGCAGGTTGGAGTCTCTCCAGAGATCTGTGAGCCGTACGGATATTCAGTTCTGCACAAAGCAAATGGTTCATGTGGCTCTAGGCAAGTCACTTGATGTCCTTGTGCTTCAGTAAGTCCAGCTGGAGTTCCTGGCTGAAAATTAATTGCTGTCTGCTCAAAGATGTCTTGACTTAATAATTTCTAGGAAGGAAATAGGATATGTTCAAACAAATATCAGCCCTGCTGTGCAGAACCTTGATGGTTTATGGAAAACTCTTCCTCATGTGTTGTATTTCCTATATGGCAGTTGTATATAACCCAGTGTAAGCAAACAGACACAAAGCTTCTTCAGAGAGCATGCGTTGATATTTCTGTTAATAAAGAGGCAGTCAGCTTTGGAACTGAGCAGAGATGAATGACTTAATCCTTCCTGAACATAAAAAGAACACTAATTGATCTAGGAGGCTTTTTAGGATTTGTAGTGAAAACAGAACTAGGCATTAGAGTAAGCAAAACGTAGGTGCTGCTGTTACTACGGCACCTCAGAAACGGTATGCTGTCTACTTTGAGAAGTTATACGGCACTGGAGCAAATGAGCATTAAAATAAATACTGCTTTTCAGTGTGTGTGGAAACTTATTCAAGAAGTTAAAATGTTGCAGGAATACCTGGGATGTTTTGCATGTAGTTGGAACTTGTTGGTGAGGAATACCAGATGGCTGGTTCAGTTCCCCACTGTCCCACCTCCAGCAGCAGGTGCTCGGCAGCATGCACCTGGGTGTTTGGGAAGATGCCATTTTACTTCGCGCTCTAGAGAACCTCTGTTGAAGTCTGGCTCTTTCACTGCCTATTGACGCTAATGACTAGTGAGTCTGCGGAATTAAGGTTTTGATGTGCAGGTAGAAGTCATTCCCCAAGTATGTTGTTTGGCAGGTTAAGAGAAGGAAAATTCGTCTTCTATGAATGAGTATTCTGGCTTGTGTTCTGCCCTATTTATCATCTTGTGTTTTCTGTAACCAGCTGTTACAGAGGAGTAATGTCACCTCTGTGGTTAGAGTCGGTACCTACAGCCTGGTTACAGCAGGGTTTGTTCATTTGCTTTCTGTGTTGAATTCTCTTATTTTACTGCACAGAAATAATGAAACTTAATCCATGTGTGACTTGGGTTGTAACTGTGCAGTTACACAGCATGTTGAACAATGTTAAACAGCGATGGCGCGTTAAAACAAACTCCATTGTGGTCCTTGATTGTTGGTGATTAAAATTGTCAGCGCTGTCTGTAAGCAGACTGTTTGCTCTGCCTTGATTGTTGGCGATTGAAATGTCCGTGCTTTGTGTAAGCAGACGGACTGCTCCGCAGCATGTCCTTACCAGCTGGCTTGTGGCTTTTCCCAGCAAGCCTGCATCTGCAGATCTCGCAGCATTTTGGGAAGATGGGGTGAGGGAGCACTGTGCTGCTCACACACAATGGCATACTCAGAAAACCTGATTGTGTGCTTGGGATACAGTCCTTATGCTCTGTCAGTTTGGTGCTATCTCCTTTAGTGTGTTTACAGCTTTGTTGTATTTATTTGTGCAGTGAGAGACATGAGTTTGGCAAAAGCTTGGATAATTACTTTAAACTTTTGAACTTTTATGTATGTGCTGTACTTGTTTTTACAGCAGCCTAAAAGCCAGTTAACAAGTGTTTTCTTCTCTAGGGGTGGATGAATGAAATTTATAATTATGATCCGGAAACATACCATGCTACGTTGACTCATTCAGTCTATGTGCGACTTGAAGGAAGCACCTTAAGACTTTCAAAACCCAATAAAAATATTTCTAGGAGGGCTGTGTACAATGAGCCAAAGCCTGAAGTCACATATGTCAGCCAGAAAATTTATGAACTTACAGAGAGCAAGGTGAGTGTGCCTTACTTATATCTGATTTTAACAGAGGATACTTTGAAGCTTTAATTTTTTTCATTCCTCTAGTTTCATGTGCTGTCGTTGTGTAAACAAAACTGTTTTGTGACTAACTCATAAAAGATTGTTCTGGGGAGGAAGATTGAGCAGGATTTAGAAAAAATTACCTATTTACACAGCAAAGGAAAAGCATGATTTTCCTCTCTCAGTTCAAAAAAGTTTAGAGAATTGATCCCTGTATGTTAGATTACTTCATGACTGTTTTGAAGCTTACACCAAAATGCATGATCTTTGGTTGTTGTCTCTATCCCAAGGCAGTTCAGACAACACTTGCATTTCACTTGAAGAAGGAACATACATTGTAATGAATGTAAAAGAGGCGAGTGAGAGGTGGCTGCTGTTGGTACCTGCAGTCTAGGGAGGGAGATGAGGATTTTTGCAGTTGGAAGCATGCATCAAGAATAATGCTGGGACAGTTTTCCTACATGTTATTTGCATTCCTCAAATCTGTGAGGAGTTCCTATGTAAAGTTGATTCCACGGACGTAATATTAAGAACTGCATCAATACCTCATTGTTAAAAGAATGGATTTTTGATAACATGCTGCTTAAGTAAAAGGCCTTGGCAGTACTGATGTAGGAAGAAACTATGCTTTAGCGGGCTGTGGGAATTAGAGGGAGAGAATGACCAAGAAGACACTGAGGAACACCTTCCTTCATTCCCTGCCCTCCCCCCCCCCCAGCTGGGTGCAAAAGTGCCAAGTGCCCTGAATGTATTCTACATGGTGGTTAACCCCAGTTTTGGAGAAGGCTGGTAAGTTCAGCCCCTAGATTAGATTTTTTTTTTTTTTTTAAAACTCTTACCACTCTTCTTATCACTTGCATTGTCTCAGTTCTTTCTGAAAACACTGAATTTAGAATATCATTATCTGCAAGTCATTCCTTGATTCTCACATAGTTGATCTGACTATTGCTAACTTCAAACACTCAATTCATGAGGTGGGCCTGAAAAGCCCAAACTCAACTTGGGTTCTCATTACTTAGTGGTCACAGAAATAAGGTTCTTGGTTTTTCAAATTTTCTGTATAAATGTGAGAATAAAATCTTTTAAATGAAAATTGAGTTTCTAATCCACATGACTGTAGAAGTCTAAGCTGCTTGAGTGGTCCTTGTGTTTAATTCTAAGGCTATGGCTTACTAAAGACCTGGTGAATTGGACAACAAGCAGCTATAAGTTGAGTCGATTAAACCCGGCAGATCCTATGTAGGATCTGTGTCTCTCACATTCGTATGTTATACATGTGACTGTAGAAACATAGAAGATACAACTGAAAAATAAGTGAATTTAACTCTCATTTGTCCTTCAGATTTCTCTCGTTCCCAAGAGTCTGGCACGAAAACGAATTTGGAATAAAAAATACCCTATTTGCATTGAACTTGCTAGACAGGATGACTTCATGGCTAAAGCCCAGACCGATAAAGAGAATGCAGAGGAAAAGTTATCTGCTGAGAAAGTGGACTTGAACAATGAGGAATCCAAGAAACCTCAGGATGGAGCAAAGTACTCCAGCCAAAAGGATCAAGTGCTTTATCTCTTTGGAAGGACAGGTAGGGAGAAGGAGGAATGGTTCAGAAGGTTCCTTCTAGCATCCAAGCTGAAGTCTGAAGCAAAGAAGCCATCCAGTTTATGTGGGAGCAAGCCAGGTATCCATAATTTTTTTTTCCTAGTAAAATTGTCTATTAAAACAAACAAACCAAAGTTGTGTTTTCACAGTGGTAGTTATAGCAACTGTGGAGCTATAGTGATCTTAACAGACGAGTAATACCAAAGGCACTCTCCTGCTCCTTATCTTGGCCTCTGATTACCCCCTTCCCACACCAGCTTTTCCTCTCTTGGCTGTATGCCCTCAACTGTTCTTCCTATTTTTAGACTATTTTACGTGAGTACACTATTTTTCAATGACTGTAACAACTCCTTTAACTTTCGTAAGTATTAGTTGTTCAGTCTTTCTTCTTCTCTAGAACTGATGTCAACATTTGCAGTGTTAGACTCAGTCCTCTTATTACTCATTCTTCCTCCTCCATCCTTCCTTCCACTCCAGTCTCCTGTAAAGAATAAAATGCTTTCTCATGGGTTAATGTCACAACAAAATACATTTTTGTGGTTAATTACAAAGACCTCTTCTGATACATATCCGAACCAACAAACATATCAGATACTCTATGATATTGATCAAATATTTGAAATATATTAAGCCATCCTCTGATATGATTTTAAATCTGAATGACTTATGCTTTTCTTTCTTTATCTTTTCTCTGAGAAGCTTTTTACAGGTTAACATAATTATTTCTGGCCCATAGCTTCTTGAAATGCAAAATTAATGGATAATTAGAAGTCTAATAGTTACATGCTTTTGACAGTCTTTTTAATTGTAACAGTCTATAATTAAACTTAAAAAAATAAATTAGTTATAGGTATGTTTTAATCACCTGACTTTTATTTTAGGCATTCCCCAGCAGAGCTGTTGGGAATTCTGCCATATGTTGTACATATGTGAGTGCCCATATTTAAACGTGGTATTGATCAGCTGATTTTCCAGTCATACATCCTCCTGAGTGCTGAGTCATGCCAACTATTGACTAACTTGGGTTTAAGACCAGCTAAATACAGAGTTGTGGAATTTACT
This sequence comes from Anseranas semipalmata, assembly GCA_013399115.1. NCBI lineage: Eukaryota > Metazoa > Chordata > Aves > Anseriformes > Anseranatidae > Anseranas > Anseranas semipalmata. The sequence continues at coordinate 635,619 of VXAA01003411.1, forward strand.
TTTACCCTTCAAAATGAGAAAGCACTACTTTGGTCTTCTTTCACAATAAATTATATCTGCAAGCTCATTTTGTTTCTTTAAGTGTTTGATCATACACTGCTATTTGACTGTCAGATTACTTTTGTGTTTAACAAGTATTATTCCTTTTGATTTAGGGATCTTGCTGACACACAGTAGAACTGATAGTCAGTCTGGAGTTCTTACACACAGTCGTAGCAGCAGCAAGGGCAGTGCGGAAGAAATTGCATCCCAGCCTAAGCACAAGGATCTGGCTGGCAATGTGCGACAGAAAATGCTTCTGGACTACAATATTTATATGGCAAAGTGTGTTCCACATGAAAGGAAAAGCCCATCAGGCAGTCCAGTCCTCAGTGCAGATAGCAGCCCTACAGCTGTGAAAAAGGTAATACTTTTTCTCCCAGAAGATGCATCAGGGGCAGTGATATATTTTATCTTGTTAACTGCTTCATTCAAAAATCAGTAGTGCAGAAAAAAAATGAATTTCTTTGTCTATGGGTTGGACCTAAACTTTTTTACAAGATCAGTGTGGGTTTTGCACACTTGAAAATTCCTAGTTGAACAGTTTCTTCTTAATATAACATACAAGTTTTTCCTTGGTTTAGTTGGATTTATTGTCTCCCAAGAATGTCTGTAGTTTTTCTGGCTTGTACAGTGTCTTGTCCCTAATAGAACAGAACAGATTGTACAGCTGAAAGCAATGTGGATGTAGATTTTCTTCATTAGGAGGACACAGGTGTGTCCTATAAGGCATTGGTCTTACATATTTATAGCTAATGTTTAAGACTGCCCCCCCTCCCCCAAGAAAACAACCCACCCCTCAATTCCCAATAATAGTAAAATTTAACTTTTTCTGTGTATATTCTAAAGTAGATTGAAGCAAAAATGTATTTTTGAGGTCCTGCTTTGCTGAAATAATTGAAGTGGAATTTTTAGTACTCGGTAGTAAAAATGATCTTTGTTTTCTGCTCCTTCTTGGGAGCTAAAGACCTTCTAAGATTCCTGAGAACATCTGAGCACCCAGTTGGGATAGTATTATCATATGACACAAGTGTAAGTTGGGTCCTGTTTGTAGCAGTTTTTCAGTGTGGATATTGCATTCTAAATTCCGTTTTCAGCCTCACATCTGGCTTGGCTCATACAGTCTGGATGCATGAAGCAGTGCTTTCTGTCTTGGAGCTAAGAACTGTTTTTCTGTTCCATGTTTCAAGAAGTGATTAACCTCTTCAGTTCTTAAGAATGATGTCCTGGGCCCGTTGCCATGAATAGGGTTAGAAATTTGCCTTTACTATGTATCTGATGGTCCTCTGGCTTTGGCTTTGATAGTGGGACAGTTTTTACCTGCTGTTTGGGTTGAGGGATGCAAATGGAATTGGCTTTTGTATAGGCTACAACTTGATTTGGGCATAGTCTTGCTTAAAAAGAGAGGAGGCATGGATGGATGGATTGTGTGGTTTCTATTTTTTAAATGTCTCTTAAGGTGATACTGAATGGCTGATGTGTTAGTATAATGTATTACATAGCAGCACAATAATAAACAGTATCTATAGCTCTGATAAAACTTTGACCATTTGGGCTGCATAACTCCATTTTAGAACATTTATGAATCATTCTTAATAAAAACCTTAGTATAAAGTAAACAATAAATGGAACCTTAAAAGTACGGTCACTGTTCTTTTCAAAGGTGTAATTCATGTTATGCATCTTTGCAGCCAGACTTTCATACGATGTTGAGAAAGGAGCAGGAAGCCACGGTATAGGATATGAATAAAAATGTCTCCTGGTCCCCCAGGAAAAAAGAAATTCTAGCCCCTGAGAGACCCTGAAGCAGTGATGAATTTGCTGCTGTATCTGGCACATGTCAAAAATAATTCTATAAATAGATCAACAGTGCTGGCAGGAAACTTGGTCACAGCAGAAGCTACTAACCCAGCAATTCTGCCTGCATGAGGTTGCAGCCATTGGGAGCAGTCATTGCCAAGAAATGATGTTCATAACTGTAGCATCTACTTAGTTGCTCTTAGAAAGCACTGCTTTTCTGTTGCCTTCAGAATTTCTGCCTGTAACAATGACAGGCAAACTCTCCTTTCATCGCAGGTAGTTCAAAGACATTAAATATCTCGTCTTTCTTTCATGAAGCACCAGCCTTCTGGTTCTAATAAAATACATGGTATTATGTACACACCCCAGATTATTTCAGCTGCTTTTGCTTTCCTGTCTAGTCAGAGATGCAACATCTGAACATGTAATATCTTCAAGTGTTTTGAGATGGTTCTCCAGTAAACCAAGACATAATTCTCTTGGACTGTAAACAACTGCTTCTGTGCAGCAGAGGGAACAATGCGGTTTCCTGAATCCGATATGCAAACATTCGAAGGAAAAGTGTGTTTCCCTGTATTGTATTTGTTTATTTTCTATTTGTGATTTCTCAGAACCGGATTTAAGAATGTAAGACTGGACAGAAGAAGAGTAGCGTAGCTGTTCTAAAGTCTGTTGGGAAGGGAGAGTGTCTCTGCCACAGACACATTTGTAGGCCTGTCCACTGAGCTTGTCTGCCTCTTCTGCCAGAGGTTAAAACATGTACAGCTTTCTCATTTCATTGCCAGAGGTGAATCCATAGCTACGTAGTCTCATTCGCTCTGTTGCATGTCAGGATGATGACAAGCAAGTTCGCAACGGGCCAGCTGACGTGGCCATAAGGCTGCTGTCTGTGCTGAACATTTAGTGTTCCTAGCTGACCTAGGTTATAACACAACTTCCTGGTGTAAATGAGGCCTTTTCTGACCTTAGAATAGAATTTCCACAGCTGAATAACTGCTCTGTTTTCAGTTACCAGATGCCCATGTGGAAGATGAGGAAGAAGAACAGGAGGCCTGGATGAATGCTTTGCTTGGAAGAATATTTTGGGATTTTTTAGGAGAAAAATATTGGTCTGATCTAGTGTCAAAGAAGATCCAAATGAAACTTAGCAAAATAAAGGTAACTAATCTGGAGACTTGCACTTCACATTCTTTATGGAGGAAAACAAATACATAGTTTTTGAGTTCAAAAACAGTAGAAGAAACTTTTTCTAGACATCCAGAGCTCTGTAAAAGACAAGTGGGGTAAATAAATGTGATGCAGAATTCCAATTCAGTTTTGCAATCCATTTCATAGGAGGATCTTGACAAGTTAACTTTGTCACTTCAGTTTCAAATGAACTACAGCTGCATTAATTATTTGTGTTTGTAAAGTTTCTATGTTAAAAAGTAGAAATATTGTTGTATTTATTTTAAGGATAAGTATAGCTGTTTATAAGTTATTAAACTTTACTGATTCAGGTCTTTATAGCTAGGGTTGCAGTGCTCCCCCCCCACACTTGAATTGTGAAGAGAAACTAAATGAAGATTCAGAACTTTAAATGAAATCCACTATGGGAAATACTAGTAGATTGCCTTAAAGGGAGGAGATCAGGCAACCACAGTTCTAATGTGCTCCTATTAACTCCAGATGTACACTGCTTGCAGGCAAGGTCGGTGGGAGTTGCAGTCAAGGAAAGAGCCCTCTCTGAGGTGGTAGCATATAATTGTACCTCGACTGCATAAGCTCAAAAGGTGAAGGGAAGAGTGATGCTTTTGAATGACTTTTGGGTCTTCCCTTTGTATTGTGTAACTCTTCTGAACAGCAGCAGTTAATCACAGGCCTGTTTAGCTCCTGATGTTTGGGGAGGAGTTTGCTTGTTTCTAAAGGCAAAGGAAGATGTAGTCTTGTTGACAGAAGCTGTGAAATTTAGCTGCCAGCACCAGCTGTGAGATAGTGTTGCTTGTGCTTTGGGAAATAAGCAGTAACCTAATTCTGCCCTGGCTGTTTCCACAGTTGTGACAGTAGGATATTCAAACAAGTCAGTGGGAACAGTTGAGTGGAAAGACTGGGAATGGGGGATGGATGTATTTTTTGGTAGGTTAAAGCGCTAACTGTTCACAGGAGACAGAAATTCTATCAATTAGAAGTGCTTGCAAGTAAATAGATACCCAAATCATTGCGATACTGTGCCTCTGTTGTAATACTAAAATTATGGTGCATATTTAAAAGCTGATCTGTTATGAAATAATTTGCTGTAGATAAAAATAGCTAAGACATTGATGTAACTGCAACTATAAAATGTCTGACTGAACTTAAAAATCCAAAGAAGTCTTTGATTTTTATTCACAGTAAAATAGAATTTATAATTTGTTCCAGAGCTGTTTACATGATTTGACTAAAAAGCATGCTGGAAGCTTAAGGTCAACAATTGAACCTAAATATAGTTTTAAAAACATTCTCTAAGTGCAGATGCTAAATCTCTCTCTAAAATACTATTTTGAAACTGAAAAAATATGAAATCCTAGAATTTGAGGAAATATGTGTAATCATATTTGTGTTCTTAAACAGGTGGCTTTTCAGTTCAATCCATTCCTTAAGTTTAATGATATTTCTACTCAGGAAATGATGATCTATAGTTCCATAAAGTGGATTTGATTTTTACATTCTGTTCATTTAGCTGCCATACTTCATGAATGAGCTAACGCTAACTGAGCTTGACATGGGGATAGCAGTGCCGAAGATCCTTCAAGCCTTCAAACCTTCTATTGATTACAGAGGTAAAATAATGTTTCCTCATCTGTTTTTGTCAGGTTTGTGCCTTCATATCTGTGGAGAACAGAATTTTTGATCTGTTGCTCTTGCAGGTGTTTCAGTTTAAGGAGGGCACACTTAATAAGAGCTTATTCTGAGGAGATAACTGAATGATCTCTGTCTCCAACAGTAGTAGCGTCAGGCTTGGTATTAACATAATTCTATGGATATGAAAATTAAGGAAATGTGAGCATGTCTTTCCATTGGAAAAAAAATATATACAGGAGTAAGCTAAATTACAGAAGTAAACCAAAATTAGCATGCAACAGAGACGCATCTGCCAATCTGTCGTGGACTACAGAGAACAATGCATATCTCATCAGGAGAGAACTGATTCTGTACCATAGCAGAAAACAGATTTGGGTCTCCAAGAGAAGTTGCCCTGCTTTGAAAGCAGTGATTCAGAAAATACAATTGTAATAAATCGGAAAACAAAGCAGTGTTGCTTTGAAAAAGAAACTTCAAAATACAGCATCATTTTATATCCTTAGTGTTAAATATGATTTTTTTTTTTTTAAGTTGAATGACTTTCATGTTGCTGTTTTATGAATTAGAATTTTTTTTTCTCCTTTTTTGTTCTTTCTGGCTTGCATTTGGTCACAGGAGTATATTTGAGGATGCTCTTGCGACTTTAGTACTTTCATAAAAAGAAAAAACAAAAAATAAAAACCATAAAAAAGAAAAACCATAAAAATAAAAACCAAAAAATAATTTGGTTATTTTTTTAGGCTTCCAAAGTATTTCTTCTACATGCTGAGGAGAGTTAGATACCATCTTTCTTCTAAGACATATAATCAGAGCAGTTTTTCATTTGGAATTGTTATTGAGTTTATTAAAGTGTTTCTTAACTCGTCTGCTCTCACTCCGTTCACTCCTTAACTTACTTACCACATTGTTACACTGGACTGGAGAAAAGCAGGAGAATGATTTGACCTGAGGTGGAGCAGTTTCTAATTGGTCTAAAGGGAAATATTCCCTTGGAGGACCTGTTGTGGTACAGCTATGGATTACATGGCAAACAACTTATTTTTATTTTAAATTGCTCTTCCAGCTTTTAGATGAAGATACCAAGAACAAATCACTTCCTAGATGGTGCTAAACCGAAAAAATGGTAGTGAGATAGTAGGAGTGTAATGAATTGATAGTTCTTCATAAGAGTGTTAGAGACTTCTGGAGAGGCTGTTAATTATTGGCCAGCAATGAGCCAAAACTTCAGCAAATCTCAGTTAACATATTTAGAAGAGCAAAAACAAGCATGGACAGAGCAAAGTTTGAACAGACAACTAGGTTATTTGTTGCTGTCATTTCTACCAATTTGCTTTTAGCTGTTAAAAGTTGCAAATTTACTCTGCTTCAATTTCAGTCTTAGAATATTTTAACTTCTTGTATGTATTACCAACTTAAGTAACATTTCTAAAGTTCACTGACATACCTGGAATGGGTTTAAGTGATTTGAAGTTTTAGCTGTAAATCGTAACAGGATCAGTCTTCACTCGGTCTCCTGTGTACAGTGTTTCTAAGTGAGGAACAGACTGTTTTGTTTCTTCAGGTAGTATCTACTCAGAGCGTGAGGGTATTGAATACAGAGGCAGGCACATATAGTAGTAGATGTCTGTTTTTGCAGTGCTGCATGGAGGAAAATTCAGTGCTGAACTCAGTTGGTTTTCAAGGGGGGTTCTTTTTGTCTCTTTAAGATCTCAGTTCCTCTCGCTGATCTTAAAGGTCAAGTAACAGTGGTGCCCCAGGATGGAGAATTTGTGATAGAATTCAGTTGTGCACAGTTATAGGTAATGAATCAGCTTCTGCTTACAAGCAGCTTAGGCTTCATCTTTGCCCAGATTATATAGTTTTGACATGGTCTTTTTAAGATTTATTTAATTGCAGTTTTAGTGTAAGACTCATTTGTCTGATGCTCTTACTACAGTGCTTTTATCTAGCTCTAAACAGTTGTCATCAGACTTTTATAGGAATACCAGATGCTTGAAATTTAGAAGAAAATAAATAACCTTCATCAGTGACATAAAAAATGTGCTGCTCAAACCACTGACTAAAAGCATGAGGTCAGTAAACTCTAACCTTTTCTTTGTAAAAGTGAGAACATAACAGACGGTGGGGAGTTGTTAAAATTCTCCTGGACATTTAAAAAACAAACAAAAAAGCAAGCAAACAAATGAAAAACACCAAAAGCAACGTGTTAACTAACACTGCCTATTGTATCCAAATGCTATTGTTTGTCCTTATCTCACCTGAGACTTGCAACTCTTCGGGGAAAAGCCTTATCTATAAAGCACTGGGTACAGTGCTCACAACTTCTGAAAAGTGTTTTCCACTGAGTTTTATAAAAATAAATAAAATTGTTTTTTCAAAAAATTTCCTTTGTTTGAAAAGAGCATTTTTTTTTTTATTGGCATGAGAAACAAACTCTTTTGAGGAGAAATAAAAACTTAATAGATGGAATAAGCTCACGTGCAATCAGTATTTGAGGAACCAGAACGTATTGCTGCTGCTTGTCATATGCTTCCTGTGTGGGAGAGCAGGTTCTCCATAGTACTTAAAACATCCTCCACTGTTCCTAGTAGCAAAATGGCTTCATCATTGGTAGAAACTTTATTTTCGTTTGCAGAAAATGAAATGAGAACTTCTAAAAATTGTTACACGTATGATACTTTCCCAGTGGTTAGGTGGTTTCTTTATAAATAAACTGATACTTTGGAGTTCTTGTCAGTGTTTGCCTTTGCCATGTGTCTGTTGGTATCAATTTTGAACAAAAATTGGTAAATGTTTCCATCTTCCTCTGTTTTACTAATAATATCGTTTGTCTGCTGGAGGAAATCCTCGAACTTTGAGCCTTTGTCAGTGTCAATTTTCATTATCGAGTACCAAGTACTACTGAGAAGTCATGTGGTAGATGTATGCGGGGGTTATGTTCCTCCTTGCATTCTTCTTCAGTATGAGGGATTTTGTACCGTCTGAAGTAATTGTTTATGTTGCAGCTGTTGCAGAGCCTTCTGTATTTAAAATACTGCTGTTGCATCAAAGCAGTGATAAACTTGATTAAAATAACCTTAAGGTGATCTGCAGCAAAACCGACTTGACTTGGACCGGTTTTTGTTAATGGGATGGTAGTCAGTGCTCTTTTTGAAATACAGTTCACATCTTTGGAATAAAATGTATCACCAAAAACTTCTAAACCAAAATGGTCACAAACCCCAAAATAGAAAATATTACAAACGTAAATGTATGCTGTCTGAATATGATAAAAGTGGCACTTGTGTGATATCCAAAGCATCATTATTGCATCTGTCCCCTCAATGAAATGGAAAAGTTCTATGGATTTGTGATCTACTTTTTTACTTTAGAAATAAATGGTCTTAGGTTGGTCAAAGTTAAGGAGGAATCAGACACAAACTGTGTTTCCACTTCAGCATCTGACTGTGAATTGGATCTGTATGTTCTCTGCCAGAGGTGCAGAGGACTCTAGTCGTAGATCAGAGATTTAAATCCAGTATTTTGTACAAAAGAAAACAGCTTTGTAAATCTTGATTTCTCAAGTTAACCTTGGAGAGACACTCCAAGATAATGCCTTGCCATAACTTGCAAGGAGGCAGCTTTGTACATACGTATTGGCAAACAACAGGAATAAAGTATGATGGCTTTACTCTGACATTACCAAAATACTTGGATAGACTGAAATAAATAGAAAATCAACCAAATTTTATTAAATTCCTTAGTGTACTGGGTTTTGTTTGGGTTAAGCTGTTTTGTGTTTTTGTTTTTGTTTTTTTGTAGAAGGTTATCTGAGTGAAACAGATTTAAACATTTTTTGAATTCCTTTCTCTCTGTTCTAATAATTTCATTTATGACCAAGGACTGTTGTTCTCAGTTGTGAGATGGGGTTTAGGAGACTTCTGAACATTTTGCTTCAATTATTTACTGACAACTGCAGTGAGAACAATTAACTCCTTCAGTTTCTTGTTCAGTTAAACTGTGACAATGTAGAGAATGAGAATGTAGAATTTGTAATCCTTTGTAATTTTTCATATTGTTGAATGACATATGAACTCTTAATATGTGAGTTTTCAAGAGCTTGCAATGAGTAATTACAGAAATAACTTGTTTTGCTTTTGTACTTAAAAGGACATATGTAAATAACGGGATGATAGTTGGAAACACTTGTTTTCATAAGAAAAATTTATGTAAGTTGACCTATGAATTAATCACACTTGCAAGAAAAAATTCCTAAAACTTCAAGCTGATATCCAGATTGAATACTTTTAAGATTTTTTTGGAACCTGTTTGAGACAGTCAGTCATTTGTGGTCACCTTTTGCGAGGCTTTAGATCTCAGACAGTTACTAGGTGTGATACATTTTGTTTCATCTGTACTTTTCTATCAGTGCCTGATTACAACAAAAAAAAAATTTGCTTTTTAATTACTTGTAAGAGTCATACATATTAACAGGATATTGGGGGAAAAATTCTTGTTTCTGTTAATACAGTCCATTTTTAGTGATGTACTCTAGTATTTACTTCTGTCAAGGCTAACTCTGAATAAATTCTGCCATCTGCCCAATTCTTAACCCCTTCTCCCTCCCCTACCTCCCTTTTTCCCTTTGGAAAATGTGTATGAATGTTTTCTGACCAGAAAGACTCCCCTCTCAGTAATGGCATCCTTAGCTTAATTTGATCTACTCTTAAAACAGTATTAAGTTTGAAGCATGCTGACTCTTCCATTATCTACAAGGTCTCTTTAGCTGTTTTGTTTTTGATGATCTCACTCCTGCTTCATTACTGTAAAGAGGAAAAGTCTATGTAAGCTTCTGTTTGAGTTCTTGTGTTTTGTTCTAGTACAGCATTAGAAAAGTGCATGATGGAAAAGAGTAACCTGGGTTAATAAAGCAGCAGCTTCCCTTCAGTACTGTTTCCAGTAGATAAGCTTATTGTGTATCAGTGACCTGGTCTCTGGGAGCTGTGTGTATTTCTGTTGATAGAAACAGGTGGAACTGGGGACAATGCAGTTCTTCTGATATGCTTTTGCAGAAAAGAAAACAGTTGTTATCGAATTGAGAAAGGGTGTCTCTTCTAGATCAGTCAAAACTGACGAGTAGTTGCCATTAATTGCTTCCAAATAAAAGTAGGATGCATTAGTGGCTGATGTACCAGATGCTGGTAGGGCATGTTGTGTGCAGCTGCAATGTCTGGAAAAGGAAGATGCATAATCTATGCTTAGTGGCATCTGATTTCTAATCCCTGGATCACAAATACCCTACAGCTTTTTTCCTCAGTAGGACTGTGGGTGTCATTTAAGAGGCAGGACATAATCTTGCAATTATTCCTAAGATGATTTTTTGGATGATTTTGGTAAGTGAATAGTCCGCCCAGACAATAGGATTTAACTTAACACAACACATCTAGAATTGTTCTCAGTAATGACTTGTGAGTCATAAGGAGAATGCCTATAGTTGAGTTACTGAGCGAACGTTTTCGTACTTCTTTGATAAGCCATTGTTGGAAGCAGAAACAGACTGTGTGTTGTGATGTGTAACAAGAGACATCATTCTGGGATTTCAAGGTTTGCTTCATTTGGATGGTATCCTATAGAGGAGTGTCCCCATTACAGTTTGGCTTAGGGCAGTACTGTAAATAGTTCTTGGAGTGAATCACTGATTGTATTCTATTTTCTTTATCTTGATTCAGATCTCTTAAGCAGTTTAGGTGTGCACAAATCACACTCCTTTTTTAGCTAATGAGCTGTACCAGACAGGCATCAAAGGCAGGTTGAAAGACAGATCTATCCCAACATTCAACTTCATTTTATAAGCTTAATAAGAACAGAAAACTTGCTTTGATAAGCTTTGAATTCTTTCTGAATTAATGATATATCAATTGGCAAAAAAGTATTTTCTTTTTCTCTTTGGAAAAACTGTGATGAATAGACTTTAAAAAGAAAAGTTTTGGCTTGCATTAAAAGTATAATGACTGTTTTTAAAATGGCATCCTTTTTTTTTTGTTGTTGTTTTAGGACTTTGGATTGATTTGGAAATGTCCTACAATGGATCTTTTCTAATGACCCTAGAGACCAAGATGAACTTGACCAAACTTGGTAAAGAGCCTCTTGGTGAAGCACTGAAAGTTGGAGAGATCGGCAAAGAAGGGTAAGATATTGCAATGGTAGAGTCGAGCTTGAGCTTTCATAGTGGGGAAGAAAGCAGAAATTTCCTTATTATATGCAGCTCTGGCTTTGCAATAGATTGAAAGAACTTGAGGGGAGGTGTGTACATGTTCATGTAGAACTTGTCCTTTCTGTGTAACTTTAGTGTTTGATTACACCATTGATAATTGTCTTAATAAGAGGCTTCTGTAGTAGAATCATATTTTTTATATTTTCATATGATTTTAAAATGTTGTGTGATTAAAAAATTTAGCTTTGCTGTATGCTTGATTTGGGTTCCTAGCTAGTAAGACAGAATATTGGAGATACTCACATGCAAATACTACTATAGCATGTTACAGCTACTATTGTAAACCATGTAATAGTAAACAATTGGGGAAAGTAAATAAGCTATAAATGTTATGTAAAGATTTTTTCAATACCTTTATAGCATCATGGGAAGTAATCATACCCATTCTTTAGTCTCTAGTTTTCTACATATTCCACTTCTATTTCACCTGCTATGATTTTTCAAAAAACCCCTTTAATCTTGTCCGCCAAAACATTGGAGATAGAGAAGGAAATGTCTATACAAGTGGAATTCTTGTTTTTTTTCCCATCCCTGCAGAATTCTCTTTGTGTATTTTCATATCTGTCCATAATTAGTGGACACATTGATTTCATGTTTAAAGATGACTATGATTTCTGAGTGAGCAATAGGCCCACAGCAAAGCAAATGTAAATGTCTGTAGCTAAGCAACCAATTACTTTAAGGTGGAACCATTATCTAATGCTGTATTGCTCCCTGCACATGTTTCATGCTTGCTCTTACATTTCAGATGTTCAGGGCCAGGTATCATGTCAGCTTTACCAGAAGAGCAGTCTAATATATTCTAGTTTGAATGATGTTTTTTGCTTTTGTTTTTTTCCTCAACTACAATGGATATTATTTAAAAACACAAACAACAACAAAAACCCTCGAAGGCTCAGAAAATATAGAAAAACTTGAGTTTCATCTGTGCTTTCCATTGTGTTAGTTCTTTTCACTGGCTTCTTAATTATCATTTGACAATTGCTATGACAAATTGAACTGTTTTGGATGGGCTTGCATCCACAGTTGTATTGCCTGTAAGTCATGTGTTTTGGTTGCTTGTGCTCATTTCTGTCATTCAAGGCAAACAAACTGCCTAGACAAACAAACTAGACAAACAAACTAGGACAAACTGCCTCTTGAGAGGTAGTAACCAAAAACTCATGTAAGAAAGGCATCTGCTCCTCCAGAAAGGGATGGGCTGGGGACACAGCACGGAGTTTTAACTGTCCTTGTATATTGTCAGTAAAACTGAGACAAACGGTTCACTATGAAGTCCATTCTATCATTGCTGCTGCATTACTGTTTGAGATAGAAGTGAAATGTGCTGTAATACAGTTTGATAATTCAGTCTTGCATGCACTCTCAGGAAAATGCAACTCTCACAAGGAAACATGAGAGAGAAGACTATTTAATTGCTAATTTTATGAAATGGATACAGTAGCAGGTTCTAACATACCCCAGATTAGGCAAACACAGGCAGGCTAACCCAGATTTACTGCAGTTTCATACCGTAAGTCCTTTTTGCTATACTGTACCATGTACAAACGAACTGACAAATGGTAATTCATAAAATGTTGTGCAATCTGCTCAGGAACAATACTGTAGCTCCAAAGTAGTTTTCTGCCAATGTTTGTCTCGTATAAATGGTCCATTGTATGGATAGATCCCCTGAAATCTTACTAAAGCTTATTTATTGTTGCTTTGTTTAATATGAAGTGATCTTGTGGTCTTAGCTGGTAGGTACGTGCTTGTGGAGTCACTTGAGAGGGTCCCATTACCCAGGCAAATAAAATACCTTCTCATAAGAAGGTGGTATCTTTGAGCTTGAAAATCCATTGGGCGTGCTTTGACCTGGGTTTATGACATGCACGGAAAAGTGAAGTGAGGTCTCACCCAGGTAGAAAATACATAGTTTGAATCTGACCTAAAAACATGAGCTTCTCTGTGTTTGAGAAGTAGCTCCAGCATTACTATTTGGGCCAGAGACATGACTCCCCCTTTTTTCTTCCCAAGTCCTCAGGGAGGTGGTTCAATTTGCTGTGCTGTTCCCTCTTCTGCAGGTACAAATGCATCTCTGGGTAAGAAGAGGTTTATGATTCTGTTTCAATAGCCTGGGTAGCAAATTCCTTGGTGTAGAGAGGTCATGGGATTACTGCTCTTGTTGTTTAAGTAGGCAGTTATATTTGAGAGTTGTATTTGAGCTGTCCTTTCACATTAGGACTTTGTGCAGCAGCTAACAGCTTGTTCCACGTACGGAATAGCAGACGGTCTCAGTCCAAGCATGCCTTGTGTAAGGTTATTAAATGTTTCAAATAAGTCTCCAAGAGCATGCACACAAAAAACAAATAAAAAATAATTTTTTTTTAAAAAAAAGGAGAAAACAGCTGTAAACTGCATTCTGAACAAGCTGTAGAATATTTTAGTATAGTCCCTAGGGCAAAAACTATGTGCTTTTGAAGCTTGTGTTGTGCAACTATTTCAAGTTCTTGCATTAGGCACAGACCTGTTAATACTGAAGTGTATTCACTGTATCCTTCCTGAATTTTAATCCGTTTAAAAGATTTGAATTTGTTTCTGTGATTGTGTGGATAAATTCCTCCATGATTGAAGCCTAGGAATTATTTGCTACTGCGTGATATTTTGTACCCTAAGAGCAGAACTTGTTTGATTTTATTACTGTTACTTTAGTTTTTCCACCCTTTCTCCCTGTGACATTGCCTTTATTCCGTCTTGGACTCTTTTCAGAGAGAAGAAACAAACAAACAAAAAACACAACCACACACTTTTAGGAAAGTTTACTTCCAGGAAAGATACCCAAGGGAGGTTATAGCCTAAATTTGTGTGTGACAAAAGGATCTGTGCAAAACATCTAAGAAATGAAACTTCACAGTGTTAGACACTTTGTGTTTGTTTTTTTTTTTTTTTTAAAAAAAGCCTTTTTTCTACCCAAAATCTGTAAGTGATGACAGGCACTGTAGCTACAGTAATGTGAATCACTAGTTTAAAACAATTTAGCTCTGCCAGAGTGAGTGTTGTGCATTTCCTTTTGTAGGCAGATGACAAAGATCTGATTGTCTTGTGTCTTGCACATGTTACTATTGCTGGAGGTATGTCTACACTGCAAGAATTGTGTGTGTGAGTAGAGAAAATGGAATTTATTAGCTTGGGTTGAAAGTGCTGTAAAGTTGAGGTATATACATCTCAGAATGATTCTGGAATTCATTTGGTAGACAGTGTCATGTTAAGTTGGAGTCCCAGCTTCGCTTTTTGTAAGAGACAGAATTGCATGTTCTCACCTTTCAATTTAGGAACATCTTTGTCAGAGTTTAAAAACAAACAAAAAAACACCCCAAACCCACAACTTGTCTGACCTACCTACTGCTCAACTTTCATGGAAAGCCACAAGCAGCAACAGAAATGTTTTCAAATGTATTTCAATCATTTCAAATAATTTCATTTGAATATGTAGAATAGATGTCAGAATCTCAACTAGAAATATACGTAATGTGCATGATGAATTGCTATTTAAGAATATTAGATTTGACCTGGAAATTGCATTCTTTCAGTTTCAGGCCAAGGGCGTATTGTCTTGCAGACAGTGATGAGGAATCCTCCAGTGCTGGGTCTTCGGAAGAGGATGATGCTCCTGAATTGGCAGGAGAGAAGCAGGTGACTCCAGGAGCAGAAGGGTGAGCTGTCTACATAGTACTTCTTGTTAATCCTTTTATTCCCCCTGCTCCCCTCCATTTCCAGACTTAATACTATAACTGATGTCTTGGTCCAGTCCCGTAATGTTCATCGTGACACAGGATGTCAGAGTGCAAGTATATCCAAGCAATGAAACAAACAAAACTCAGCCATTTCTATAGCAGAGAACAGCAAACAAGCCATGTGCCACAAAACAAAAGAAGACTACTCTTGCTGTGTGTTTTACCATGCTGGTAGCATTGTTCACAATTCAGCACTTCTGCAGCGTAAACTGTGTAGTATTTCATTTGGCACCTCCTGATTCCTTCACTATTAGATTACAGAGAGAGAACTCTTCGGTCGTGAGCACCTACAGGGAACTTCCACAGCCTGTCTTGCTTGGTAGTAGAAGCAAGAATAGAATTTTGTTTATGAACTTGAAAGAGTGTTTGTATACAGTATTATACCCATACTGATCCTGCTGATCCCTTGTTTCCAGTGTGTTCTTTTCTTTAAGAAGGTATCAAACAACTGTTATTCAAGCCTGGCTTGCTTGCCTTTTTTTTTTTTTTTTTTTTTTCCCTCCCTTGAAGGGCTTTGAGTATCTGGGCTATGCAATACTGCCCTCTGATGCTGCACAGGAATTCTGAAGAAAATTTCCTAAAATCAGTTTTGCCACGTCACTCCTTGGTTTAGTTGCTGTTCTGATTCCCCCTCCCCCCCACACACACACTTTTTACATCTGATTGAAATAATGTCATGCAGTGAGAAATCTGCAGGATGCCTGAAATGTCTTGGACAACCACAACATTTCCTATGTCTGAATGCATCTCAGTGATCTTTACAGTGAATACAACAAGAGGTGGGGTGATGTATTCAAAATGTTCCAGGGAGTTTTCTTGGAGTTTTGCTCCTAAAACCTTTTGAAAACTGTATGATGAATTGATGGAATTATTTCAGTGATGGATTTCATATATTTAAAAATGTATAGATGTTTAAAAAAAAAAAAAAAAAACACTTTATCAAGAAGACAAAGAAAACAAAAATAAGTTAAGTATAATATTGAAGGAATTTCCTTACACCTTTCAAAAATCTGTATTGCTACCACTATTGAATCTGATGAGAGAGTAACTACTTTCTAGTTAACTGGAATGTAGATGTAAAATCTGAAAGCTGAAATTAATTCACCCCTTTTATATCAGCTGAGGAATTTCTTTTCTTATCTCGTGCTAAGGAGCAAGTTCTGTAAAAGGCTGTATGAGCATGAATTTTTTTGCATTTAGGAAAATGTCATTTCTTTAGCAAGGCTCTCTCTGATACATAACATTAAGAGCCACAATCAGGTATAATATAGTATGTGAAAATATTAAATATGCTATTCTTATGGTATATATTTCTGAAATGTGATAGGTATGAGAAAAGACATACTCAATCCTTAAAGCATCTGTTTTTAAAAAAACTAGGATGCCACCTGGCATTATTGCAAAGAAAAGTAGCAGGCATGGTTAACTGTTTTTGGAATACGGTTGGGCTTTCTGTGCTGAGGATACATGTATGTATTTCAGTGCATCTGTCCTAACAGTTTTATTGGAATGATTATAGGCAAGTTGTCAATTCTCCTGCTGGTTTGCTGGCATAAGTAATGTAAGTGTATTCGCAATTTCAAAAAAAATGTTTTGTTTCCAATACTATCTGGGAATGAGGAGTGTTCAGACCAGACAGAATTTCTGCCAGACAATTGTAGCTGGCAGAGTGGTGCTTCTGTGCATGGACACTGGTAGGTACTGCTTGGACATTTGAAAATGCAGCTGTGTTTAGAATTTTTAATTTAGAATATAAAGAACTCCAGTGATTTAAGAGGAAATCATTGGCACTTTAGGAAACAATAGATTTAATAAAACTACCTTGATGTACTTTTTCCTATTCTCTGTGTAAAGGTATGTTGGAGGACATCGGACAAGTAAGATCATGAGAATTGTGGATAAAATTACTAAGTCAAAATATTTTCAAAAAGCAACAGAGACTGAGTTTATAAAGAAGAAAATTGAAGAGGTCTCCAATACTCCATTGCTGCTAACAGTTGAAGTACAAGAGTGCAGAGGAACACTAGTAATTAACATTCCACCTCCACCTACTGACAGGATATGGTAAGAGGAACTTATTGCAAGAAGTATGCGATGTTTCAGGTGTGCTACCTAAGGGTAAAATGCAGCTGAAATGGGTTCTGGAAGAGGTACAGTACAATCTAGTTGTAAGTGAGGCATGAATTGCTATTAAGAGGACATTGATAGTTAACACACTAAAGTATATGCTTTGTTGGAGTGTTTGTAATAAAACCTATCCTGTGTGCTCTTTTAAGGTATGGCTTTCGAAGACCTCCCTACCTGGAGTTAAAAGCTCGGCCGAAACTTGGTGAGAGAGAAGTGACTCTGGTTCATGTAACTGAATGGATAGAGAGGAAACTAGAACAAGAGTTTCAAGTATGTTTCCTTAATAACATTTTCACTTAATGATAGTTTTGGTGGGTTCTTAAATTTTTGCATGTCCCCAGTTTCATTCATGACTAGTGTGCATTGTCCATTGCTGCTGTTCAGTGGAATGCGTGTTAAAAATTCAGCTGAAACTGACTGCTTGTGTAGTCCTTAGACCATGTATAGACCTGGATGGAAATCTGGTTTAGCACTTGTCAGAATGATTTCAATCTGGAAATGCCATTTTTGTGAAATAGATGGTATGTCAGAATTTGTAATACTTAAACAAAAGCATGGTCCTAGGAGTTCTTAGATGGTAGAGGGTCAAACTGTTGTCTAAAATTAAGAATATATGAGGCAGTAGGGTCTCCCTTCACTAATTCCTTTAAAATAAAGTGATAAAAAAAATCACATTAAAGTTTGCACTACAGTGAAAAACAAAACCTCCGAATTTGCAAATACTTCTAGGACAGGAAAATAGTTTACTGAGCAGCTTTGTTCCTGACCCCAACCTATACAGTTGACCTGAAATCAAAACTGCTTATTTTATTAGAAATACAGTTTGAAGTATAACGGTAAGAATTGAGAAAGCAGTAGAGTTGAGAAGAGTTGGCATATTTCCTATCATGCTACTCTTATTTAATGGGAAGTGCAGAGATCTTAGTGCTTCTGAGCTTCAGCAACAGCTGTAACACAACTAAATGGCTGTAGTTAGTGGACGCTGTAGGGCTTTAATGTGGGCGTTGACTCAAACAATGCTGAACTCAAGGAAAGAACCATATATCTGGAATTTTTTTAAACTAAAATCAGAAAAACAAGTTTTTAAGTGGCATATGAAATGTAACTTGATTTAATTGCATCTTTTTCACAGAAAATCTTTGTCATGCCAAACATGGATGATGTTTATATTCCTTTAATGCACTCAGCCATGGATCCCCGCTCATCTACATACCCTACTAAAGATCTGATCACGGAGGCCCCTGATCAACCATAACATGTGAAGACTCTTGCAGTTTACAGTATTATAGAGGTTATTCTCATGGTTTTATAAACTGTGCTGTAGTTCTCATCCTCAACTTGTGCCACTTTTCCCCCCCCCAAGGACTGCCTATAACCATACCTTTGTGCTCATTTGCCTGGTTATTGTTCCTGTGTACTTCAGCTACATGAAGTGTCATTCCATTAAGCAGTTGATTTATTTTTGTACTGGCTACCATCAGGATTTTAACTCAGAGGCTAAGATGACCTGTTCTTTGGGGGAGGGAGGAAGAACCTAACTATAATAGATCAAGGAGCTTGTTGACGCAGCTTTTGTTCAGCTTGTTTTCATGTTATGTTAGTGTGCATTAAAGCATTGAAAGGTTGTTTGGCAGCAAAGGAACTGCGTGCCAAATGGAAAAAATCCTAAATAGGAATGAATTTATAAAAACTGGAAGAATATTTTTCTTTCTCAGGCAGTTGGAGGTGTAGAATGAACTGTTTTATGTTCTTTCACTTCTGCAGTCAATAGCTTGTGTCAAGCAATCGAAATATGAAATGCTTTCAGGATAAAAGAATGTAAATTGGATGTATAGGTAATATTGTGATTCAATGTGGTATATGCATATTACTTTTTTCATATAGAACTTGTGCTTTTTTTGGGGGAAGCAACTAGCCATAAAACACACACACAACTATCAGTGAAGGTAGGACTGTCAGATATTTGTAAATGATGAGAAAAAAGTTGGTAAAGCCATGAGACCAAACTATAGCAAGCCGCCTTATAGTGAGGTACAATCACCTTGGTTCGTGATTAATTCTGAATGTTTATAGAGACATGAGCACACACATGAAATGTCTAATACTGCACATTACCGGAAGTACTTAGTTACCCTACTGTGTATAGAGCCTCTTGCTACAATGAAACACACTACTAAGTTTTTTCTTATAGGAGAGTTTGTTGCTGTGACTCTTTCCATTGCACTGTGTTTACATGCAAAGAGCATGGGGCCAAATTCTCACATTACAGCTGTGCAATGTCAGGCATCAAATTGCTTGATGTTTGTGAAAACAGCTGTAATGGAAAGATTTTGACCCCTATGCATTGTTTTTTTGGACTTTGTGAAATAGGAATTCAAGCATTGCAGTTATTCAAGCTGATTGTGATACAATTAAAGACTGTTTCTGCTAATTAATGGCCAAAACTAAGGGGGGATGGGAAACTGCCTTTTATTTCTATCCGATGATTCGAGAGTAAATGTATGCAGTAAATTCAATATTTGAACACTACATATCCACTATTTAACACGTATAATATTTTTCTGATACTCAGTGTTGCCAACAGTTCATGGATGTCAGAAAACATTTTAGTTTACAAAGAAGGTGAGTTTTGGCTCTCCTTTTATAACATAATTTGCTTTTTTTTAGAAGTAATTTTTTAAGAACTTTTTTGTATGTTGTGTTGTCACATTTGATGTAAATCAAAATTTCCATGTGTAACTTGATGATTTACCATCTCTAAATGAAGCTATTATATTGAAGGTTTTTTAAACAGCACCTTGCCTGAAACATAAAAGAAAACTAGCATTTAATATATTTAAAATTAATTCTATATTTGAACACCTATTTTGGTTACCTTTAATTGAAATATTAGTAGGCTATATTTGTTACCTGAACTCCTCCTTGACCATTCCAGGCTGTGTATATTCTGGGTTTTGCTCTGATTATGTAGGCATTATTTGCCTTTCATGAAGTCTGCATGTCTTGTACGCAGGTCTTTTATATGATTTAATTTTTATGTGCAATAACTAAAGTCAAAGGACTAGATGCACTAATGTGTAAACAGATTTAGATTATTACACAAGATTGTCATATTGCACTTCATAAACTGTGGGTAACTACAATCTGCTTGCTTTGTTTTATTAAATAAATTTATCTCATGTCAAACAATTATTCAATTAAAGTTTATTTCTACATAGTACTCTTCTGCAAGTTGCTTCAAAAATGTCATTAGAACAGCAACTTGCCAAGATGACAAATGTGATGTGAGCTTTTTCAGATTTTTTTTTTAGTACCAGAGTTGTATGGGATAGTTATTGTATATAATTTTAGGGTTAACCAATCGAGACTGTTCTAGCTTTGAAAATAAAACCTTTTAAATTGAATATTTTATTCTACTGAAGAGAAATTCAATGCACCTGGACAGTCTTCTCCCCTTTACCTATACCATACAATCTGCTGAGCCAGCTGCTCACTACAACTGTTAGTATTTATGTGAAGAACATGCTTTAAAAACATGCTTTTTAAATTTTGTGCTGTAATGAAAATGCTGAAGTGATTACTAGTAGTACCCTCTGTAGGTTTGGTGTTGTCTT
The DNA here is from genome assembly GCA_013399115.1 of Anseranas semipalmata. Lineage (NCBI taxonomy): Eukaryota > Metazoa > Chordata > Aves > Anseriformes > Anseranatidae > Anseranas > Anseranas semipalmata. Next base: position 656,045 of record VXAA01003411.1, read on the forward strand.
CCTAGACTCAGCAGCTACTCTTTTGCCCAGTGCTGTCATCAGTGTGGGTGTAGATGTACTTTTTCTATATACAGCTATGACTTTGCCCAACTCTAGCCTCTATTACTTGCAAAATCACAGCTATTAACAGATGGAAAAAATGGAAGCCCTTTGAATAGCTGCAGCTTGAATCACTGGATTCAAGTTTGCATTTTCTCTTTTGCTGTTCTTATAAAAGACTCCACATAACCCGCTGCAGAGCATAGATGAATCCATTTACCTGCCTTAATCATTCACCTTCACCCAGGTGCTTTATTCCAATGACAAATGCCAGGACTTTTGCTGCTTACCAGCTCTTTTGTAAATCCGATTTACAAATTGAACCCTTAGCTGCTTCACAAGATCTCTGTAGGGGTCTAGGCTGGATTTAAGTCATACTGACCATTATACAGCCCAAGTAACCCGAATCCCTTTCAGAGCACAACAGGCAAGTACCGGAGCGGAGCAGCTCCCAGTTCTGGTCCCAGCTCTCTAGCTGCGCACCGTCTCCCCGCCAGCAGCGCTGACCTCCTTCCCCCCTTGCCAGCCGTACATGGCAGCGCCCCGTCAGGCCGCGGCGCCATTTTGTGCGGTGGCGGCAGCAGCGGCGGGCAGCGCCCCGCCGCCCGGGGCTGTAACTTGCTTTTAAAAGCACCGCCCGGGTCGGCCCGAGCAGCACCAGTTATGAACAAGCGCTTCGCTCTGGCACTGCAGCTTGGCCAGCGGCGCCGTAGGCAGGGCGCCCCGCCGGGTCAAAGGCAGTGCGGGGACGGGACACACGCGCACAAGAACCAGCCGGACACGTTCGCGGAACGCACACCGCTTTATTCGCCAGGCCGCTCCCCGCCGGTCGCCACACGGCCCCTGCAAAAC
>VXAA01003411.1:659373-697422 GCA_013399115.1 Anseranas semipalmata
GGGGGCAGCCGAGCCGCTGAGGGCGGCGGGAGGCCTCGCGGCAGGCGGGCCGGACCCCCCAGGAGGGCAGAGGAGCGCCCCAGTCGGCGCCTGGCTGGGCTTTGCCGAAAGTTAGCCGTGGGTGCCCGCAGCCCGGGGCAGCGCCGGTGCTTGCGAAGCCAGTGGCGTTGGTGCCCCATGCCCGTCTTGTCTGCACGGGGCGGGTGGTCTTCAGCGTATCGGCCTGGGCCGGCTGTACAGCTGTCTACCTGCGTCTGTGCCATACATTGTCAGATGTAGCTCCGGACCTGAACGTGTCGCAGATATAATAATCCTTGAAATATAAAAATACAGTTAATTTTCCATAAACTTATTGATAAAAGTAGGATGAAGAAACTTTTGCAAGCCCAAACTATGTAGGTTTATAGTGGAACTAGTGAGATGCTAGGTCTTTGCTCTGTCCCTTCACTTTGTTGCTGTATCACAGAATCACAGTGGTTGAGGTTGGAAGGCACTGCTGGAGATCATCTAGTCCTACCCCCCGCTCAGGCAGGGGCACCTACCGCAGGTTGCGCAGGACCACCTCCAGGCAGGTTTTGAGTATCTCCAGAGGAGGCTCCATATACCATCATTTATCTGCTCGACTCTTATGCTATAACCTCATGAGCAGAGGGCCTTGTTTTCTTTCTGAAAACAAACAAGCAAGCAATAAATATATATATTTATATATATATGCTGATATCTAGATACAAATAATTAGCTGCATGCCTGGTTAAGGTTGCTGAATCCCATCTTAGGACACTTAGATCATTCTGCTTCCAGAACAAAGATAGCAATGTGTGTTAAATTTACAAATGGTTGGTATCCAAAAGAGACTACAGTTCTAAATTCAGAGGTGAAAGACAAAGTGTACAAGTCACTGTACTACAAAACCTCTTAAGAAATAACCAGTTTGGTCATAAGGTATTGCCTGGAGCAATAAAACCAGGGGCAATAGTGAAACTGATCCAAAGCAAATAGAATGCTGAACAGATCGTTTGTATGGAGATAATAATTTTAAACAGTGTACCTTAAATTGGGTGCTGTCTATTATGTATGAACTGAGATAATATTCAGAAGTTCAATTCTGAAAGATGTTCTCCTTTGTAAATTCTCCGGATCGGGAGACAATGAAAAAGGCCAGCTGGCATTCACTGCTTCCATTATACCCGAGTGTAGCAGAGGAAAGTTTTAGGCTATGTTCTTTGATGGATTGTTTATTGTTACCTGAAAATGTTGATGTAATATATGGGGTTATAGTTCTGGTTAAGCAAAGCTGGAGGCTTTGTTTTTCGTCCAGGATATAATAGCTCCACTCCCCTTCTTTAAAAGTAAACAGGTTTAGTAATGAAGCTAGGTAACATATTTAGTGTTGTTACTTGATTAGGAAACTGAAAAAAAAAATTCTGTCAAAAAAAAAATACATTAAAATCGTTAGTGGAGAGTGCTAATGGTTCTGGATTACAATATTGGCAGTTTAGGCTAGGAACGTCTTTTTGCTTTCTACCGTTCATGATTGTTTCGTAGCTGAGGTGGTTTTGAGTTTTAGGCAAGAATAAAACTGTAGTTCTTCAGAGAAGAAGAGGGGGAGCTTTTCATGTGTATTACTTTTTCTTTGTCATAGTCTGGACTATAAGGTTCTACTGAGATCTCTTCAGGGCCCTGATAGATTTGGGGTTCAGATTTTGCAAGGGAAACGCTGATTTGCAATCCATGAAGTTTTAAAAATAGTACTCAGTAAGAATACTAAGAAGTATTTTAAAATACTTCTTTATTTACAAAACAGATTTATGAATCAACAGATTAATGCTAAGTTCTGTATAATTTTTACTTGCAGAATCACAAAAAAAATAGGTTTGGGACCCAGTAGAATTCGGCACTCTTGTTCTCTGGATTTCTCTCCTCTTAGTCTCCCTGCCCTACCATCTTACGTCACTCAGTCCATTGTCTGATCTTGGGTTCTCCATCTCTCGGTTTCTTTTCTCAGCTCTTACCCTACTCTTCTTGCTGTGCCAGCTATAATCCTCACCTGGACTTCCAAGCTGAAATCTATTGGGCCCTTCAGTCCCTTTTCATAACTAGTTTTCATTTCTTTGAACTTAGTCTCAATTAACCCATTTAACTGGAAAGGTTTATTTACAACTTTTAATGTCACTTGAGTAACAAATACCCATGTGAAAAAGACTGGCATACAATTCTTGGTATTGAGGGAACATAAAAAATACGAGATTGTCTAAAGATCTGTGCAGATTGTGTTTTCTATAAATTTATTTTAAGGGTACAGATGATGGTTTGTTGCTGTGTATTTTCTTTGATAAATGTACCCTTTGTTACTTTCTATCCTGACTTCAATACTGTTTTCCTATAACTTGTATGTTCATTAAGGGGCTTTCTTTCCTGTCTTTTCTTATAAGATGAAATCCTGTTCCTTATTATTTAAGTGACACGGTGTATAGCTCTTGGAATTGCCCTAGCAATATATGGGAATGCATCATAAAAGGGTGACATCTCAGATACAGCAATGAGAAATGCAGTAGAGCCATCAGTAAATAAGCTGTCACTATAAATATTATATACTACTGATTTACAACTCTCTGTAATTTGAAAAAAAAAAAACTTATTTTTGTGAGCCATGGACTAATTATCATAGAAAAGTTTTCTCTTTCCTCATGGGTAGTGTTGCAGCTAGACATCCCAGATTTTGCCCGTTTCTCTCTTAACATGGAGTTGGTGCAATTCAAAAATAGCAAACTCTCTGGGATAAAACTGGCATTTAGAACGTCGGGCTGTTCCCTCCTGCAGCCTGTGGGACTCATATCAGTGCTGGGTGGCACGGTGCATGCAGGAGGCACATGCGGGCTCTCCTTGACATGGGAAAACCCCAGCATTATCCAGATGTAATGTGTTCTTTATCTCAGAATGAGGTGTTTGGCCAGTTAACTGAAAGGCATGAAAACCTATGCGAGACAGCAGAAGATTTTAGTGAGGACTTCTTGAAGAGCTATGTTAATTAACATTAATGTGTTTTATTTGAGTTGCAGATCTCCTTGGATGCTCAGTAAAATCATTAGTATATTAAGGTTGTTTGTTTTTTGAGGAATACAAACTCATCTTGCACACCTAAAATTATCATGGACAGCTCTGTCCTGGAATGACATCAGTTCATGTTTTTATAACTCTGTTCTGCTCATTTTGGTTGCTGGTGTTCTTGTGAAAATTGAACTAAGTTTTGCTTTTACAGAGAGATCTCAGTCTGAAAACTTAGCGGGGAGCATACAGTGTAAAGCAGAGCTGGTGAGTTCGATCAGGTCAGAGGACAGTTGGGGAGGATGGCCCGTAGTTTTCAAACTTCCTCTTGTAGTACAAATGGGCATCTTAATGAAAGGTCTCAGGAACTGGATTGATGAGAAATAGCTAACAAACCCATGTTGGGATCTGGTTTGAGATGAAAAGATCTGTAGATTTGATTTTACTTTCCAAAGAAGACACACTTTGTTTTTGGCAGCTTTCTTTCATATATTCACTTCATTATTAGTTATACTGAAAAACCTCCCCCAGTGGTTTACTGAATTTTACAGAGTTTCTTCATGGTATGGTTTTCTTATGCCCAGTGAGTTCTAGCCTGTAGGCTGGCAATGTTATTAGGGGAGAGCTGTCAAAACGAGGGAGATGGATCTTCGGCCGTCTGTGATGACACACCGATTGCTTGCAGCGTGTGCCAAGCTTTAAAAAGATTTTGCTTTGCCTCCTTACTGGTTTACCAGTTGTGGTTTCAGTAGCATAAATTCTGGTATCAGCCTTTTCTTATGGAGAAGAAAGTGTCTGGTGCTGTTAATGCTAGAGTTGTTTTTTAATAGTTCTTTAGTAAAATGCAAATGCACAGCCTGATATATTAAACTAATTATGGATTGAGGAATGTAGAATTTTTTTCTTGAGAGAATGTATATCTTGTTAGCTTTTTTGTTTGGTAAGTTAGGCATTAATAAAGAAGTTACGAGAATTTAAATTACAGGTAGCAAGTCATTCATCCTTAATCTTCTGTCAGACCTTACAAATTAAGTTTGGTGCGTATGTGTTCCTATTTAAGACTCAGAAAAGAGAAAATTATTACCTGGTAACACACAGCACTGTGCTTTGTTTACTAGTGAGAGCTGAACTGTTTCTATGAAATTAGTGGCAGTTCTCAGAGTTAGTAATGGGCCATCATACATCCACTGTCAATATGAAGTGTTTTCCTGTTCTTTATTTGTACTTGAAGAATGCCTTGTGGTATCACCCCCAGAGTGAAACATATTTCTAGGTTACAGAACGATAACCTCAAGGAACTTCATGGCCTGGTTTTCTTTCTGTCTGCTGTTTCCACAGACTTCAGTGGGATTTGTGCAAACTCAGTGACCTGCATTTCAAAAGTACTGTTTTTAAGAAGATAAATTAGTGGAAGAAATTATTCCCATGGGGATCTGTTTTCTTCGCACACAATAAAACAAAATAGGGCACTGCTCTGCTAATACTTAAAAAATTTGAAATGTTGCGGTGAATGAAGATACCATCTTCGACACTGAACTGTACCACAGACATACACAAACACACCCGAGCTTGTTCTGCAGCTTTCGTGCCCTTCCTTTGGCTCCGTGGGTCATTCAGAATTGTTTTGAGTCCTTACGTTACTTTGATTTCTAAAACACCATTTTATCTGAAGATGTGGTAGGTTTGGAGTGAGGGGAAGATGCTACGGTTAGCTAGTATTTATAAATGCTTTTCTGTTCATTCCCAAAATTTAGGCTGTTACGGATTTTTAGCAATCAACGCTTTAGAACATCTGACAAAGTTTAACTCAATGAGAGCTTGAAAGGTATTAAAAAATGTGTTTTGACTTAAATTATTAAAAACAAAAATCATTCTAAAGCAGTCCCCAAATAATCTCAAAATACTGTAAATCCTTCACTTAACGTCACTGTTGGGGTGGAAAATTTTTATGACTACAGATTGTCAAAGCAGCAGAAGCTCTCACTGAATTCCAAGGAGGGTCGTTGTTATGACAGATGTTATTACAGTTTCAGATAAGATGAAAGAAAAGCCAAAGCAGGTTTTCCTTCTGTCTCATTTTCTCTGTTCACTAAATTCAGTTCTTTTTGCTCAGCTGACTCAGGTCCTGCCATATTCTTCTTGTATTCAATTATATCTCTTCAGAATAAAAGTGCAATGTGAAATAATCTATCTCAAGAATTTGCATTGCATCACAACAATTTAGACTCTGTTCCTGCAGGGAGGACAATGTCCATGTACACCAGTATTTATAAAGAGTCTATCTCAGAACTGAGATTATTGTTTTTTTTGTTGTTGTTGTTGTTTTTCCAGTGGAGAACTCTCTTAAATACTTCACACAAAAATGAAAACAAGTTTGGCTTTGTACATACAGATTTTCATAATTATCATAGCTTTTCATAATGGTGCTAATTCCAGACTTTAATTAATCCATTAATCAATCAATTAATTACAAAGTTTGGTGTTAAAAATAAAGTCCATTCACTATTTGAACCCTTGATACTGCAGTCTGATAAAAGTCACTAATAAAAGCAAGAGAAATTCTTTTTTATTCCCGAGTCTGAGTGAAATACAGAATTTACCTGTACTTTTTTATGCCTATTGTTTTATGCCATTTGAGTGAATAAAGCCTTGTTTCCATACTATTATATGAACTCCCTAGCCATTTCTCCAGGTGACTGCTATAGATATTTGTCAAAATAAATCAGCAGTATTGCACTGCAAAGTCTACGGACTCATATTTTTTTTTATATTTAGGTCATAAACTTCAGCAGCATCAGTGTGTTACTCAGCTGATTAATCTCAAGTGCATGATATCATATGCTTTGAAAACTATGAATGAATGGAGGATTTTGAATATATGGTGTTTTGTGGATTTTATGTGAATGCAAATACAACATGAGAGGTAAAGAACTGATGAAATTAAGACACTTGCCCTATCTTCAGTCTTTTATCCAGAGCAGTTATCTTTGACACACAGTGTGCAGTGACCACATCAATGCGACTTTGATGGCTAAATATAAGGAAGCCCTTCAAAAGTAGTAAAACTTAAACACAGACTTATGGGGGAGATGAAGGAAAGCATCAGAAGAAAGTGGCATTAAGACAAAGCCAGTTGGAGTGGAGAGAGCATGAGCTTAGCAGGAGCAGCAATGCTGCCCACCTGGACTTTGAAGGAAGAAGATGCATGCACCCCTTTTGTCAGTGAAATCTGTGTGCCTCCGTGATGATTACACTCCCAATGAAACTCCTGGGGCAGTGAGCAGAAACGGGCCCAGAGCCCCTTGAAAAGAAGGTGATTTCTCTGGCGTGCTGGACCTAACAGCAGCTTTCAGAATACTGTTGCCTTCTCTGCCCTGGTTGCTGGTGGATGCCATAGGCACTTGCCATCCCAGGAAGAGATAACAGCGCTCTGTTAACCAGAAAGTGACGGCAGGCACCATAAGAGTGGCAGGAGCAGCACCCTATCCCCCAAACCAAGAATACTACACTGAAAAGACTGAAAAAAGCTATTGTAATTTCATGATCCGAGTCATACCTGACAACTTTCTAGGTCATTCTGTCTGTGGGCAACACTCAGGTGTTCATCTTGTTTTCTACAGAAACTTGTGTGGATTGCTTCTTTGGCTTTGGTTTTCTTTCTTTATCATTCAGCTCGTCAGTGATCTGGAGGGCAGTTGTGCAGAAGTTTGCATGCTCCCGTGTCTGCAGAATGCGGAGGAACTTTTGTATGTTGGGTACTTTCTCTTCAATCCCAAGTACTAGCAATCTTTTAAAATACCAGTAATCTGGAAGACAGTATGATTAATGATGTATGATGAGAGTTTCACAGCTCACATTTAGTTCCATCATTTGTGTAGCCTTGATGCCACGAGGAAGAGCTATTCAGATACTCAAATATTAAATCTACAGAGCTACAACACGTAGTGTTCCATATACTATATACAAATGATATTTGATATCTAACTGCAATCATTATGGCCTTTATTCTGCAGGCACTTTTTTTGTGAAGATGATACATGCTTTATTCAATTCTCAGTAGAAGACAGGAAGTGAAAATGCTTTGTGGAGAATATACTGATTCTGTAAGATAAGAAAAACTTGTGCAGAGAGTAAAACATAGCCTAGAAAAACGCTCTTAGTCTGTATGTAGCCCAATGGAAGATGTGGTGGATTTACTATATGTTACATTTTATTTGTAACTCAGCTAAAACACTAGTCATTACATTCCAAGTGTCCTATTCCCACCTGCAATTTTAAGCAACTTCAGTAATTTTCATTTCCGGACCTTAACAGTTGTATGTTCTTGCTCAACTTACTGTGTTTCACTCCAGATGTAGTTTCACTGTATTTGTTAACTAAAATAACCAGTTTGGGTAAAGGATGTTTTTGCTGAAAAGCTTTTGTATCTTTTTTGATAGAAGAGCAAACAGAGTATTGTTCTCATCTTTTAAAATAAATGTTTCTGTATGTAGAACAGGTTTAGGGTAGACTGGTCCTCATGAACAAACAGGTATTTCTTGTGTTCCCCGTGGTATATACCATACAGGATACGTGCAGTATAGCATGTTGCATTGAAATACTGTCTAAAAATGTTTTCTGCCTTCACCTATGAATCTGATGGAAGAAGAATGAACTTCTCTGGAGCAGGGCTTTTTGCGAGTACCTCTGCAGTGAAAATACACATTTGTTTGGAATGAGGAAGCTAAGGTGTGTTTGTCAAATGTCTGAGTAAAAAACTGTTTATGATTTTTTTTTCAAAATTCTGTAGTTCATCGTGATTTTTTCTTGGAACTCACGCAGATATGTAGTAAGCACTTTAAACAGCTCCCTTCTGTCTGATGTTGGGCAACATCTGGCCGTTGTGGATGATGGTTAATTAAATGCAGTTAACCTGATGGGCACGATTCGTTTGTGCAATTAGTTGTTAATTCAGAGCTGGAATATTCACTTAGTGTCTTTGGTTCATGCCCTTCGTTTTGTTTTGTTTCTATTTTGTAAGCCCAGAGCCCTGCAAACAGCTTTATACAACTGCTATTGAGTTATTTCATTTATTACAAAGCTTCTTGGTCAACTGAAGAAATTAAATGTATGTTACATCTTATCTGAAACAAAAGCCTGGAAATACTTTTGCATGTGTGTGCATTAAGCATATGTTAGCTTAAAAGTAAACTAGCTTTTCAACATTTTTCTGGATAGGATGAAGAAATTCCTTATCTATCATGAATCACTTAACTAGAATTGTGGGTTTTTTTGTTTTGTTTTGTTGTTGTTGTTTGTGTTTTTTTTTTTTTTTTGTAAAATGTGTTGAGATCTTCAGGTGAAAATTAATACGTGAGAGCAAAGCGTTACTCCACAAAGGTTGATTTCAAATGAATTTTGACCACAGTCCATTGCTTTTTGTTTTCATCACAATACTGTTTCCAGTAAATTTTGAAATTTTTGCTCTTCATTAATTGCTTGAAACCAGAATGATTAGGAATGACTGCATGAACATTTCTAGGATACTGTGTAGCTATGCATGTGCATATAAATATGTTTTTGAGCATGACTGCTGTTGTTGCATCTCAAGCTCTAAGTCCCATTTAAAATGAATGTCAGAAGTTAGCTGACATTTTGTGTAATGTCACACATTAGGGTGCTACCCACCATTACCTGGCTGGGGGAAAGGAGAATTTGATTCCATGGGAAAGAAAAACAAATATATAACTCCCTGTTCTGTTAATCCCAATTGTTCGTTGAATATTAAAGCAAACCAGAAAACTAGGGTGATTATAGTGAAATGCAATGTCCTCAATTTATGAATGACAGACTCTGAGAGCCAGAGAAAGAGAACAGAATTAAGCTGTATTGCAGCAGTAGTGCTGAAAGAGGAATTTTGAAAGACTGAAAATAAAATCATAAACAGTATATATTGTTGGAGTCAAAGTAGAAGCTCCACGGAGAAAATGGGCTAAGATATGGAGGATTTCCTAATAGCTGTTCATACTGATGGTACTCTATTCGATTGAGATGTCTTTTCACACTTTAAGCTTCTCTTTGCTGTTATGTATAAGTCAGGTCATTAGGCTGAAAAGATACCTCTGAGTTCGGTCCTGATTAGTAACATGTTGAGCTGCATACTTTATAGGTCAGCATGAGAGGAGTTGTTATTTAACGTCCCTGTTTGAACAAATGTTGCAAAGTTTGATTCTGCATGCAGATGTAAATATTTTATTTAAGTGCAGATGTCTTCCATATAAATGTTAGCCTGCATAATTTAAATACGTCAAATAATCAAAATTATATTTATACATTAAGATACATCTCCTTTTTTCTGGACCCCCAGCATTTATTTCTGATCTATGGTTTATATATCGTTTGCTTTGTACTTTCATTTTTTCTGCACTGTGTGTTTTACAATTGTCTGCTCCAGCTGTATTCATTATGGCTGGAAAGAAGTGTGTGTAATGTCTGTAGGTGCTACCTGCAAGTTGGCTAGCTGTTACTTTATTATATTATTCTTTTAGCTTCATGCTTTATGTGGAAGAGTCTAATGCTTTAGTTGAGTTGTACCAAACACGTATAGTTTTCCAAAGAAATGGTTACTCCTATACCCATTAATGCATTTTAATTTGGCAATTTTGTATTTTGCTTTGCAATAATTCTAGCGTGACTGGTAATTATTTTTAAAAATTTAAGTCATTTAAGACATTACTGATTGTGTAAAATGCACACACTTTCATTTCACGAATTGTGGTAGGTTCAGAGTTATATTTAACAGTGAAACTTTCTAAACATGGCAGGTGGCACGCAGATGAGCAATGCAGATGCAGTGTACAAATGGCAAGTTATTTGAGCAATAACTCGAGACTTGGTAAATGGAAACCGGTCTGTCTTAGGGTATATGAGATCATCTTTAGGCAGGAAGAGAAAAGTAAACATTAAATTAACATGGTTTTTTTTTCTGCTTTGTGCACTGAAGCACCTTGGACTTAGCCTCACTCATCCAGCAATAGCTGCATAGTTCTGACTCCTCAATGTTTGTATGATGCCCTTTTAATAAAATTACATGCAATAGCCAGGCTCAAAAGCTGCTTGTGTTGTAGAAATAACAGCAGGCGCCGAACAGCACTGTACCTAAACCTGAAAATATGGAGTGGCGTTTCCCCAGTGGCAGAATGATTAGGATGTCAAGCTGAGTTTGAATCCCGTAGTGGACTGCTTTCTGGGAGCTGTGGATGTATTAGTACATGTGGAGTTGCTTAAACAGTGCTATTTACTATCTACTGCAGAAATGCAGTAGTTGGAGACATGGGGTACAATAACACAATTAAGAGCCCTAACAGTTTGAATCTTCTCTAGCCTTTAAGCTGCTTCTATCTTAAATATCTAGTCCTTGCTCAGAGACAGCCTACATGCTTGCAGCTCTAGCTTGTCTCAGCCACAATCAGCCCCCAGAATATCGATCGCCTCTCAGTGTTGTTTATCCACCTTTTAGCCAGCCAATGTCTTTTCATCTTTTGGGGACTAAACCTTGGCAAAAGCATGTTCTGTTAACTTGGTAGTGGCATGGTTTTGACATTAACACTTACATTCTCTGAGCTGCTTTGAAGTTCCTTACCATAGCTATCTTCTCGCATGGTCTTTGTATCAGTTTTTTTCCCTAGGTTAGTCCTCTCTCTTATTTCTCCAAAGTCTAGTACAAGAAGACTTTGATATAAAATTGAGCGTGGAGGATGAGTTGTGGATAGGTTATCCACTTAAAATTTATCTCTAGAGGAACTTACCATAATTAGCAACTGCAGGAAAAAAAAAGAAAAAGAAGAAAAAATCACTGAATTGAGAGGGACAAGTTGGTCCAGTCTGTGTAATTAAAAAGAATGATGTTCTAGACAATTTACTGTATGACAGTTACATGTAAAGTCTAGAGTAATTAATGACATCCAGTGTATGGGTTTTTCTTTTCCAGAACACCAGCTCAGTAACTGTGCCAGAAACACTCTTGTTTGTTTCAACTCTTGATGGAAGTTTGCATGCTGTCAGCAAGCGGACGGGAGCAATCAAATGGACTTTAAAAGAAGGTGAGCGGATGTCCTGGTGCTCTCTACTCAGTTACAGTAATTGATAATTCAGACTGTTGTAGAGCCTGGTAAATACTTTTTTTTCTTTCTTTTGCTGTTGCTCTAGACTCTGAATTAAGCTAGTGTTTCTGGAGTCATGTTCATCTTCATTTTTTCACTTGCAGATTTTTTTCCAGATTTATGTTTTGTTTTGTTTTTTTCCCAAAATGTTTTAGCTATAGTGGTATAATTGGCAAAGTAGGCATCACATTATATGGGAATAAGTGCAATGTAAGAATGCATAGAACAGAATAGATGTCAAATGCGAGTATCAGCTGGTGGAACTGTTGGCAAAGAGTTTAGGGAAGCATGATCTTAACTGTGTAGTATCCTACTTTCACTGGTGCAGAGGATACCATGCAAACTTCAGGTCTTTTTGTCTGTGACATTTTGTCTGTGATAGACATCTAGGAACAGGTTTTTAAATAAAAGAACTGTGCTTGTGTGCAGAAGTTTAACATTGCTCAGTGACCAGAGGTGATTTTGTAATTTCACTTACCTAGCAGAGATAGCTCTTTCTATCTTCATGACAAATGCAATATTTAATACAAGTTTGTTTTAGTGGGAATCTGATTACATATAGTAGAAGTGATAGCAGCACTTTCTCTTCACGTCTGGAAATAAATGAGAAAGCAGGTCAAATGGAAAGGAGTGACAGTGATTGCATCATTCTGTCCTCTATTTTTAAGCCTGATGTCAGTTCAGTAGGTGAGCCGAAATGGTGGGAAATGAATTGTGCATATCCGATGTCTGCAATACAAACCAATTATTCTTATTTCTGAGACCATTCATATTTGAATGCAACTCTGCCAGACAAAAAGTTAACTTCATTAAGGAGCAAAGAGTGTTTTTGTAGCTCCTCTTGAAGTAAAAAGGGGTGAGCAAGTACTTTCTTGAAGAATCTTGGTTAACGGCTGTGATTACATTTTCTCCCCCCTCTGTCTCCTCTTTAAATGTAGACCTCTCCTTTCCTTGAACAGGCCTGAATGAAATAATGAAAGTTATCAGCCTCGTCCTTTATTGTTGCTAAATAGACTATTGCAGTGTTAAGAGCTTTCACTGGCTTTTGCTTGTCATTGAACTGACACGAACATACACTAGTTCATCCTATACTAGAAGGATGTCATTTTTCTGCAGGCAGACTTAGTAAGTGGCAAGAGTTTTTTTGAGGAAGAAATTAAAGCACTTTGATAATGAAAAGGATCTTGGTCAAAGTGTGTTGCTCAAGGAACTTGCCTTGTTTAAAAAAAAAATGTTGCAAAACTATTGTTTGTACAGTAGAACTGCCAGACTGGATAATCTAGTTTTATAGGACTTCCTTTTTTTTCTGTCACTATGCTACATTCGGTGTGTTATCTACATGAGGTATGTTCAGCTGCTTTATGCAAAGCATTTATTGTCCATTAGTTTATTTCTGTGTAATAGAACAGCACACAAAGCTCAATGAAAAAAAAAATAGTGATAATTCTCATTATTACAAGATGCTTCATGAGTTAACTTAGTTAAGCGTATGTGGAACAAGGGCCTGTACATAAAAATTGGAGAATGAATTTGTAACTGAAGGGTTTTAAAGTATTTTTGCAAAACTGAATTTTTGGTAGTCACCCAGTGGGTGAGAGGCCCAAACAAAGGTGTGACACTGTTGGAACTTAATAGCCCATGAAAGTCCTTACCATCTTGCTGTGTTAAATCCCTGGAGGGATTTAATAGTGCAGAATTCAGTATTTATGTTAGTGTATAAACAGTTTTTCTGTGTACTCTCTCTGTCAACGATAGGTGTATATTGTTACATAGAATTACCCAATGGGAAGTTGCGTGCTCTGCAAGCATTGTTCTTGCAGGTGCCATTTTACCCTGAATATCAGACAATGAGCCATGTGTTGTATAGGTCACATGCTTAGAGAAGTTCTGGAGGTCACCTGAAGTGCTGTAGAGGCGTTTGTCAGGAAGAGAAGGTTTTCTCACTGCACTTAAGCAGCCAGATATTTAACAAAGGGCAATTCATATGCATTTTATTTTGTTTGGGAGAAAAACTAAGGTGGTGTTCATTATCAGGCAATACTTAAACAAACATGAAGATCCTGCCATGTATGGTTTGTTTTAATTTAACACTGAAACTTATCTTAGGTATGCAGAGTAAATGAACCACTGGTTATCACCACAATAATATGTTTGGGTTTCCTGCCTTTGAGTAGTGCTGCCAAGAAAGGCAGTTTGATTACTTGTACTCCCCATAAAGCAGGCAAAAAATTGGTTCGGTTAGTAATAGGGCTCACCAGAAGTCCGGAAATAAAAGTGTATTCCCTGCAATTATATGTAGGGAGATTCTGGACCTATTTGTTGAGAATGCTTCATACCTTCATTTCATGTTGGCTTCTGTGGGTCCTACAATCTGACAGCTCTCAGGGGTTTTTGGTGGCCAGGTAACTAATGCTGCTCATTCCCTGAGCTTTGGAAAGCTGGAGTTTGGTTGGAAAGCTCATAGAAAAAAACACGCTCTTCTCCCTCAAACTTTCTGATAGGCACCTTTGCTCCTGCTGTGGCCCCAGGAAAGCAGATTGTATTGAAAGGCTCCAGGGTGTGGCACTCATTTAAGATCAGAAAATAAATAAGGTTTTAGATGCCATCTCTAGTCAATAAAAGGAACAGTCAGTTCTAAGTGGCATTGGGATAGGCTCCCACGTTTTCTGCACTTGCTGCTAGCAAGATACGCAGTGAGCACCCTCAGTAAGATTACCTAGGGTGAAATCTCCCCCAAACTTGCTGGAAATAAAACTTCTGTCACTTCGTATAGATCTTTTTGAAAGGTACAGGGGTGCAGCGCTTTAGAGTTGCTTTTAAATGCAGGTGAGAAATCTGACAGTGATAGAAATGGTGACCAGAAACCTGTTGGCAAGACAGAATGTGGAGAATGTTTTCCTCCTTCATGTCAGACTTCATATTTACAATTCTGATTTCAGTGGGAGTTGTAAGAATGTGATTTTAGGGTTGTCTGTTCTTTTCCCTCACATCTTTGTAAAAATCACCCTGTACTTCTTTGTTTACTCAAGAGAAGGTTAATGAGCAGAATATTGAACTGTGAGATTTTAAGTATATAGGGTTTCAAACTGTACTCTTGGACAGAGTATTTCTCTTCTTCTGACAGTCATTTCTGTATATCCTTCTGCACTGCTCAGAGGGACCTCTTTTCATTCACTTGCTCCTTAAAAGCTTTTCCCTTGAGAACTGGTTCAAAGTAATTTAGGAGAAGAACATAACATATATACAGATTTGGGTCTAGATTTAGAGCCAGCAGCAATCTTGTTATGAGCTTCAGTTCTCTGTAGCAATGAAACAATCTATGGCTGACAAAAGTTGATTTAAAAAGTTTTGATTTCTGATACCTTACTTATGACCTATGGACTGCAGCAGACTAGTCATGATAAGACAAAGATATAAAGACTGTATCTATTAACGATATCCAGTATGTAAATTTTAAAGGGCCACTCTGAGATCTGTAGGTTCTGCTCCAACAACAGTGGTTGTTCCTAGCTGGGAAGAAGTATCTTTGTGCATGGCTGTAAACTAGTAACAATTGTCTAAATGGTTGTAGAAGGGTTCTCTTTCCAGCAAATTCCAGAGGATGGTTGGTTAATATCTCTAACCTCACTTTCTGTAATTGCAACAGCAAGCAAAGATGACATGATTTTAAATTGGCCCGTTAGCCCAAATCTTATGGTAGGGCCTCAGGTCAGGAAACCGTTTTTTCCAACCCATTCCAGTGGGGCAGCAACTTACTCACTTGCCGTTTCAGAATCTCCCACTTCTCCTTTTCAGTCGTTGGTTTTATATGTTCTGCTTAGGGACATATTACAGTGATGAGAATGTGCAGGTCTATCTTGTGCATTAAAAAAGACTTGTTCTTGACTTGGTCAAAGGGCAGGTTTTATCTTATAATGTGTTTGTGAAATATGGAAAAAAAAGGCAAAGCTAGTATGTTTAGTGTTGCGGTTATAGTTTCAAAAATTGTATATATGGCTTTTTTCCATATGTGTATGCAAAATACGGGTTAGAATTATTTCAGAATAATCTGGAATGTGTCATATACTTCTGCCCACCCACAAGCAAGTAATACAGGCACAAATATTTTCTGGTTATGATGCAACCAAAACTGTATAGGGACATCTGCTTGCCCAGGTCAAAATGTTAAGTTCAGTGAAGTCTAATTGAGCCCACTAATTGCCTAAATTACTGTACAGACATCATGTTAACAGGGTTCTAATAACTGCTTTACTTGTGAGTATAGTCTTAGAGTTGTAGAATAAATCTTTATAATCTAGAGTCAGTCCTTTTAATTTTTTTTCAGCCAAAGTTATTCTACAGATCTTTTTATTAGTGTGTAAAAATGAAAGCTTTTCAATTCTTGAAGAATAATGACTTTGAAGTTCCACAATGACAAGGAAAGGTATCAGCGGTCTTTTTAATAGTATTTTTATTATCCTCATGCCCTTGAACTCTCTGTGCATGTGGGTAGTAATTTGTTTTGCTAAATTAATTTGCTGAAGAGTATCAGTGGCAATAATTTTACAAATGCACACGCTTGTTTACTCGTGTGCATTATCAGATCAGAAAGCTAAAGCTAGTGTGTATTGAACTGTAGGATTTTAATGTAAGAGTGCTTAACGTAGTCCGCATTAGTGGAGGCTGCAGGAAAAACAGGTTGGAAAGCCATGGAAGTATCTATAGAAAACTCAATCTTTCATCAAGGACTGGAGATATTTACAGGATGGTGTCTTGCTTACTAACTCATGGCCCCATGCTCTATAGTTGTTTTGACAACTTTTTTAATTTTAGAAAGCAGAAAGCTTTTAGACAGGTTGTCACACCAAAAACTTTATACAGGATGTCGCAAGAAATTTGATTTTCCTCTGCTACAGGGAATGGAAGCTTAAGGGAGAGGCAGATATATTTATATCATAATTTTATCACATGTTCTCTGTAAAGTTTTTGTTCTGATGTAGAATACCTACTGCTTTGTTCAGTGGTTATTATCGTTGTTGTTGGTATTGGAACAGATCAGGCCTATCAGAATGACTTACCTAATTACAGGGAACTGTAGTGCACAGAAATTTTGGAAGGAGGATTATGTGATTCCAGTCTCAGCATGTTAACGCTTGAGTGCTGAGCTGCTGAAGAGAAGATAAGGCCTCAGTCCTCTGACTTTTGCAAGAACCTTTACCATTTGACTCATTGTGGAGCAGAAGGTGACCTCAGTTCTAAGATGATTCAGTATGTTTTTTCACTAGTCTGTATTCACGCACAAGAACTATTATCAGACTTGACAACAGTAAATTAAACTCACAAGATTCTCTTTTATCTCTGAGTGAATTATTATTTCAAAACAAACTTTGAAATAAAATTGGAGTATGTCCCAGACCACATGAAAGTGAATGCGAAGAGTTCATTGTCTGTCTTCAGAGTATCTTTCTAGAGCTACGACCTTAGTTCAAGATAATGAAAGTGTTAAGAAAATGAGAAAATTTGCTTCACCCCAGTAGCTAAGAATGTAGAGAAATGGCCTTCTACAGCTAGCCTTTCCAGGTGGACAGTGCCAGTAGTGAAAAGAAAATTTCTATGACTTTAGGAAAAATACTCCTCCATCTGTTTGTGTTCATTCATTGTGAATAGCCTCTTCAATGGAAATGAATCAGGACTACATATTTGATACTAAATGCTTTCTGAGAGTTCATATAAAACACTTACATGTTTTAGGAAGCCATCAGAATAATCGATGTTTTGGCTCATGTGCCAGTAAATACTGCAGATTTTTTCTGCTGCTTCATAGCAACAACTTAATCTATTCCATTTACCTCTTTATCATTGCTACTAAATCAAATTTCAGTTACTGAGAAAACAAATAAAAGTAGGATTTTTTTCACTTCTGATGAAGCACTTTTCTTGATATTGAAGACACGATACTAAAGAAAAAAAGTTTAATAACTTCTTGTGAGCATGATGCTTCTGTATGGCACTCGCTGAACTGCTTGGAACTTGTCGTAAGCCTTTCATATGCTGTGATATGCAGCAGTGTTTCAGAAGAACTCACTACAGAAGTTGGAAAATCGTTCATGGGATTTCTGGCATGATTAATTAAAGTGTAGGATACATTTGTTGATGAGATTGTTGTGAGTGACATTTTTCCAATGGCTTTCAGAAATATAAGGTTGGGGTAAAAAGCTTATTGCAAGTAAATTTTGCATATATGTGTGTATTCTTTCCCTGTTATGGTGCTACATCTTCAATAAAGTAATAGAACACTTCTTCAACGTTTCAGACAGTTGAGCAGAGTGGAGCACTTGCTTTTGTAAAAGTAGATTGCCCAGTCTTAGAAAATTAAGTGAAATCAAGTTACTTGTCCAAAAATGTGCTTTTATTCACTATATTTTGAGTGCAGGGAGGGAGTTACAGGAAACTGTTAGTAACCAGGTTCTCCTGCAAATGTCATGGATTAACCAGGATCGGTTGCGAGAAGACATGATTTACCTTTTGATATTTCCTGTACTTGTTCAGGTTTCCCTGGACATTCTTTGAAAAAAACTGAACGTATAAAACTGAACGTAGTATGTTTGAGGAGATCACATTCTGTCCTGTTCTACGGTAGAGTGCATGTGGTCTTATGTCAGTAACAGTGCAGTTAGAAAATTTGGAGATAGATTCAGCTAGTACTAGCTTTGTACTGTAATTTCATGTAACAACACATCCATTTAATTCAGAGAATAGGCAGTCCTGTTTATTAAAAATAAATTTAAGTTTCTAAGAGTAATTTGGACAAGAAGCTACCTTCTTTTGCTTTGTCTAGGCTTACTAGAAAGTAGTTTTTAAGAAAATCTGCATTACTATACTTAAAAAAATGCATATGCAGTCAGTTATCACTTCAAAAACAAGTTGTGCAGCTTTGTTATCACGAATGATCATTTGCGAAGATGCTTGTAGATAGGACAAAGTTGCTTAAGCACATTTGGTGACGACTGCTGTTGTCTAGCAATAGTCATCATCACCACAGGCAACAGTTTATCTTTTACCAAGTGAGACACTCTCTATGTAATCAGTTCATCAAGAGACTTGCAAAGTTTATTTGGCTTTTGCCTTTAGCAACACCTGTAGTATTTGCATTAAATCTTACCTTAACCGAGGCAGGTGCCATTTTCTGCTGATTTATGATGCTGTTTCTGTCAGAAGACTGGGAGGCTTTCACTTCCCACGAAGCACTTATGATTATAAAAACTCTAGCCTGTGGTCTTTAACGTCTCTTTCTTATTCTAGTTCATTTCTCCTTGACTCATGGATACCGGCTTTCAGTATTCAACCTAGCAGCTCAACTTCAGAGCTGAGCCACTGTATATAGCGGCCATCTAATGCTTTTTTCTTTCTTGCATTTCTTTAGTAGTGGAGAGATGATGTTGTAAGTCACCATTTGTGTTGCATATCCTAAAGCTCATGGAATACGTGAAGCAAATACCGAGAAATAATTGGCATATAATCAACTCTAAGTTTGGGTCCTCCCAAAATATCCTGAAACCAGATTCTTCACACAAGGGACGGAAATGAATTGCTTGATGTAGTTCGATGGAATAAAGGTTTACTAAGTAGTGGGATCTGTAGGGACAGATACATAACGATGAATCACTTGGCTCCTGAGTTTGAATGTTAGTTACTCTTGAGGCCTTTTGATGTTTGCTTCTGTTCTCAGTAAATTAAATGGAGTTTATGATATGATGTGGAGCTGTACATTTACATATCCTTCCCATCTTACATCAGTGAACAGTGGTAGCAGTGATAATTCATCACTGAAGGAAAAATTGCCCAAGATAGGTAGTCTTACCATCCGTCTTGTATGACTACATGTCAGGGCCTAGGATTGTTAAGAGTACCAGCTAGATTATTTCAGCGCTTTTTGCTGCCCTATGTATGAGGCTCCAAGTGTCAGATAACACGACTACGCTGTTCCTTCTGCTTCTTCTTGGTCCCATGATTAGGGGAAGTGGCCCAAAGTCTGCATCTGCAGGTGGTTGCATGTGTGTGCCCTCCCCTGGGTTTCTACCCAGAGCCGACATGCAGCGCTGCAGATCTGTAGGGTCACTGCCTTACAGAGGGAATTCGTTGTGATGTGGAGCGGGGCTGCGTTTGGGGCTGCTCTTGTCAATGCAGGAGATGCCAGTGCAGTGCAGTGAGTAACAGTGTGATGAGGGAATAGGTAAAGCATGCAACTTGACGAGTCTGCTCCGAGCAGTGAGTTTGCTAGGCATGGTATGATTCAGTGCTAGCATAGAGCACTGCTGTCTCTTCAGTTAATTGGGTTGTTTTTGAGTAGTTTATTTTGACAGCTTTGAGGGTGTCTCTAGAACATTTTTTAGGCTTAAAAAGAAAACAATATACACGTTTAGTTATGTTTTGAATGGAGCTGCTGTAAGAGTGTTTACTGTTGTAAAAAGAAATTGATGAAAATAGAAATAGATTTACTGTCATTCCTCATATTGTGCTTTCTTTCTGTCTCTGAAATTATCTGTGCTTCTTTTGGTGACTGCTACTGTTTTTAGCTGCATTGCTGCTAGAGATGTGTTTAGGTAGGGTTTTCATATATTTTTTTTAATCTGATTTATAAAAATGAAGAGACACGCTCCTAGGCCATTATCACCAACCCAGCAGTCTATGTGGTGTGATATTCTGCAGAATGGCGGAGACTTTGTAAGACCCATAAAATGAATCCTGAATTTCTTGTTCTTGTCTTGCTTAGCTCTGCAAATATTGCAGTACATTCAAGCTGTACAGAATTTGTGCCAATTTCCCAATCAAAGACTCTCACAACATCATTGTTTTTGTTCCTCCTTCGTTCCTGTTGCAGCATGATGTTTGCATAGAGACAGAACAGGTGAAAAAACAGTATTTGTTGGTTTGGTCATCTTTAATCTTCTTACTTAGACTTATTTTAGTATAATGGTTTGATTTCCCCTGGCAGAAGTGAAGATAACCTTATAACCTCTTCAATTCTGAGTTACTTTCTGCCAATATATCCATAAATAAATGTGCACATTTGTCTTGCAAATTCTAGAGTATGTCTTACAAATCTGGTCACTTCTGTGGTTTTGGCATCAGGAGTGAAAATCCCATGTGTCAGGATTTTTTAGGTCTCAGATAGTAATTTTTAGGTCCCATCACTTTACATTAAAGTGAAATTACTGTTCTTAATTTATCTTCTAATATGTGAAGATTTAGATTTAGCATTGTCAACTTCTGTTTCATAACTTCCTTTTGTTGATGAAAGCTAAACTGTGTTTCTGATGTTCAAAATACCAACTACTGTGAGATTGTTTCCAAATCTTTTGATTTTTATGTAATATGCATTCTTGGAGAAATTTTAGTGGGGAGATTATTTAAGTAAAAAAATCAGTTTTAAGGTAATTTTGTCAAGTCCTTGGCAGACTTCTGTTTTTCTTTTCAGTGACGTGCTGATCACGGAAGTTTTCACTTGGAGTAGGAAGTGGAACTAACTTTTTCTGACTTGCATCAGACCCTGGCTATTAAATCATTGGCAGTCTCATTGGGTTCAGTAGGTGTAGAACTAGGCTTTCAGTTTGTATGTTTCATTTGAAATTCAGTGTTGCTGGCTAAAAAGCATAGATTTACCTGCCTGATGATAAACAAGGTACCTGAGACACAAGGTAGCAAAAGTTTGTAAAACATAGATGAAAAATGCACTAGGTTGGCCTTCTGTTATAGAAATATCAATGTACCAATTTTTGTATCTGTTCTCAGAGTCTCTTCAATCTTCCGTTAGCTGTAGCTTGTTTTAAAGTCAAATAGGTTGGTGAAGCCTGTACAATGACAGCAGTTGCTGTGAATTACGGTGAGCTGCCTCCTGGGCAACCAGTGCCCAGAGATCACACACGGGTGCTGAAAGCAAGGGTGCTTGTTACCATGTGCACAGGCGGCTCTAACAGACTGTGTGCTGTGTCCAAGCAAAAAATAAGGGGACTCAAGATACAGTACAGTACTGCTGTCTTCTCCAAGTCTCCTCCCATGGGTGGCTGGGGAGTAGTATGGATAAAAATAAGCAAAGAACTTGAGAAGGTTTAAAACTTTTAAACCTTTTTTTAAAGGTGCTGCCTACTTTCCCATTTTACAAACCTAGTTTCACGATCAAACAGGATATCATTGAGGCTGCTGGGATGACCACTTTCAAACTCAGTGCATCAGCCATTCAGAAAGGAGCAAGTTGCAGGCCTGATTTAATCCTGAGTCTAATGAGTTGAAGGAATGGAATTGCCAGTATTATGACTTCTCCTTTTTCTGTTTATGCAGATCCTGTGCTACAGGTGCCAATACATGTGGAAGAGTAAGTCTGTTTCCTTTCTCTCATTTATTGCTTGTTTGATTTTCACTGACATCTTGAAATTTAGTTTAATTTGAACCAAAACTATGTATGTTCTGGGAAGGTGGCATGCCTTGCATAAGTGAACTTTTAAGTTGTTTAAAAAGCAGATACTGAAAGAATATAATTAGCTACATACAATTCTTGTAGCGGTAAGATGACGCATCCTGTCTGCAGATTGTTCTCTCAAGTCCTTGATCAGGTTTAGAGATGAAGTGTGATAACTGTGCCAGAATCTTAATTGAGCAGCTTTGAAAATGACAGAAACAGCTAGGGAATGGTCTCTGGGTTTTGTGCTTCTTATTTTCTTCAAATAAAAGACTAAAAATAGTGAAGCACAGGAAACTCCAACCACGACCACTACCAGAATCTTCAAATGAAACCCTCAAGCTGCTACTTCACTGTAGTTCCTCCAGCATAGCAATCTCACATTTAACTAGGAAATTTGAGGGTTTAATTTTATGTCTCTTTACCACTTTAGTCAGTGGTAAAATCCTTTCTTTTTTGTGGTTTTGTTTTTGAGTTTGGGTTTTTTTGTTTGGTAATTTGGGTGGGGGCTTGCCTTTCCTTCTTCAATTTACTGAGTTCTGGCAACTCTTTTATTGTTCCTTGCCTTCCTTATGCTGTTTTCTGTTTGTTTGTTTTTGGTTTTGTTTCTTGTTTTTTTCTTTGTTTTTTTTTTTTTTTTTTTTAAATTCTGTGACAATTTATAAGCATACAGATCTTGTTTAAAAGCTTTCAACCAAATGATTGCCTGCCACACATGGATCTTTGAATTGTCAAATGTATTAGTAATCTTATATCAGTTCTGAAACCTCTTTACATTTTTTCATTTTCACAGTTAATAAATGAAACTTCAAAAAATTGATATTACAAAGTCAAAACATTTAATATTAGATGAACTTGTTCTCTGGAAAGCCAGTACTGACCATAGTTGCTTTGCTGTTCTCTGAGAAGCACAGTACTTTTTTTTTTTTTATCATTTATAATTGCTGCTTAAATCCTAGGCCAGCATTTCTCCCAGACCCAAATGATGGCAGTTTGTATACACTTGGTGGCAAAAATAATGAAGGCTTGACTGTAAGTATACTTTGGAAATTCTCTCCTCTCACAATTTTTAGACAAGTGCCCTAATCAGACTCATACGAAGGATAAGTCCCCAAGGAAACTTTTTGCTTTCTTGACAGTACTGTAAAGGCCATCTGGTTTTATATTATTTAATGGAATTATACCAGTTTCTCGGAAAAGCTTGATCACACCAAAAATCAACATCTGTTGTATGTGCCAATGTTCAGATACAAGTTTTTAGAATGACAATGCCCTTATGTTCTTTTGCTAGCACCTTTGCAGAGTGATAATGTACTTTTTAAGAGAGAAATGTCACCTTCCTTGTGACCATCAGGAAGTCATTTCCACTTGAAAATACCAACAACAGACATTTGTTTTGTCCACTTGTACTATTTTTTTGAAACTTGCTAACAGAATGATGATGACAAATAACATTTCTCTGGTATTATCCAAATACTATACGATCTCTGTACAACCTGATGGGAAAGGTGTGCCCAGAATAATACAGATCAGGTATGTTTCTTTCACCCAAATACTTAATTTTCTAGAACCGTCTGCCAAAAGACAAGATTAATATATGTTCTTTGCTGACACCTTTAGAAGATGTCTTTATAACATCTAGTAAGCAGACAAAAATGCTGACCCTTTTCAAAATACTCACCAATCCATGTAACCCGCAGATGTTAGCTAACACTGGACTTTTATTTTTAAACCTTGTGATGAAACTCAGATAAAATGTTTGGCTTCCCACAGTTTTCTTTTCTCTGGCAGATGCTACAATTTCCTTTAAGCACTTGAATATTGTTAAATATTTTAGTATTTACTCACCACTCCACCTCCCCCCAGTACAGCCAAATCATAACTTGCAAAATGAGTCTTGATTCTTTTCCTGCGTGAATCTAGGAGGCAGCAATCCATTTGAATCACAAAGCTTCCTTTATTCTGTTAATCTCCTCCCTTTTTGAACTGAAGTAATCAAATTTCCGATTGGAATCACTATTATAAAAAAAAAATAAGAGTGGAGTAATTTCACCAAATTTAAGTAAACTTTGCAAAAGACTGATCTTTGTTTTTGGTGTAGCTTGTCCATTACTCTTGTGACCTCATCCTAATAAAGGCCTGTTAAAACTTAGTAGGGATCTTACCCATTCTGTGAGTGCAATACAGGCTTGGCAATGTCTCAAGAACTCTGTGGTCAGAGATTCATGCTCTCAATGGTTTCATTTGTATGAAGATATCTGGCCTTTATAATTGTTACTGTGGAGAAACATTTTATACTCATTACAGGTGAGGCAATTAAACCATGGTACGTTGAAACCTAGACAGCTTATAAGTGATGATGGTAGACCTGAAAACCACAGAGTCCTGGCCTCCAGACCTCTCTTCTGCAAGTAGTTCATTCCACATGCATTTCTCCTGTTTTAAACTGAGACAGACTTCTGTCTGTTCTGGGTTTTCAGAGGAGGGCCTTCACCTGAACTTTTGGATTCTCAGGCATCTGCAATAATGCAAGCAAATAATAAAAAACTGTCATTTGAGATTTCTGAACTTTTCTGGCCACCCTTTTCTATGAACAAAAGCAAATACTATCACACCAATATAAATAAGTTTTTACTTTTATTTTTTTATTTTTTTTCCCCCAGAAACTTCCATTTACCATCCCAGAGCTGGTGCAGGCATCTCCTTGTCGCAGTTCAGATGGGATCCTTTACATGGGTGAGCTCAAATTAAATGTTTTTTAGATTGTAACATGTTCAGCGACCATAAAATGTAGAGACTCCCAGGCAGACTGCATGGAAATGGTTTTTTTGGGGTATTAATTGTAGTTTTTCATGAATGTTTCTGATAACAGAAAATTGATTGAATATAAATTGAATTTTTGTGTGAAGATGTAAAAAACCTACTTTTCCTGAGGGAGAGAATAGCTTTTCTAAGCAGTGAATAGCCTGTATGATTTTTTTGTTTGTTTCTTTAGATGCCATTTCTTAACAAAAAGTGATTTCTACTTAGAATTCATGCTTCTGTGTCATTGACTGCTTATAGTACAATGATCACTACATTAGAAGTCCCATTGCAACAGGGTTAGACACACTCCATTATCTGAGATACAGTGGGTTCACTTACACTATGGGTAATAGCAAATTTGTGGCTTACTTGTTCTGACTCGTTCTAATTGCAGATGGATTTGGGAGGAGGAAGGGAGAAGGAAGGACAGTTATTACTTATAACAACAGTAGGTGTGTGAAGGATCAGGATGAACTTAGTATTGTTTTTCAGTCTGAAGGGCCAATACCTACTTCTGGTTCTCCACTTTGTGTCGCTCCAGTAAAGGGGTGAAAAATGTCTATTTGACCTTCTAAACTGGACACATATATGTTAGAGTCAAAGAATTATTCAAGGTTGTGGCTCTCACATAGTCTTGAGTGGGTTGTTAGGATTACAGTCCTTAATCAATTTGGAACTTGTAGACCCTCATCATTCATCTACTGCCCTTCAACAGTAGCACCTCAGTCTCCTCTACTAGCTTGTAGGATTTTTTACACTCAGAATTCTCTTAGATATTATCAGTGTGAAAAAATATCTTATCCAATAGTACTTACCATTCTACATACTGCATTTAGTTGTTCTTGTCAATATTTGGAATTGGCCAGTAGTGCTAAATGATGAAGCTAAGCCTGACTGTGAGAAATTGTTGTATTAAAAATGCTTTATTCATGTTAAGCTCATGAGCCTACTAAGGAAAAAAGAGGAATGAAAAACTTAATGGAAGCACAGTTTTCCAACTGAATGGTAACAGAGCTTAAATTATGATTTCAGGTAAAAAGCAGGATATTTGGTACGTGATTGACCTTATGACTGGGGAGAAACAGCAGACCTTGACTTCTTCATTTGCAGAAAGTCTTTGCCCATCAACATCCCTACTGTATCTTGGGAGAACAGGTCATATGCTCTTTTTTTCTGCAGCTTGGAAGATAATTTGTTTTCTTTGCTGTTGTTTTTGTTGTTTTTAAAGTTTAGGATCATAACAAATGACTTTCTGATCAGTTCAAGTTTTCAAGTTTATTTCTTAGAATAACTTCTGTAAATTATGATTTTAGACTGTACACAGAAAAATTTTTAACTCTTCACAGCAGTGGAAAGACACTATGTTTTTTTTAAACTTTGGGGGTAGACATGATCCATTATTCTTGTTGACTAAGTGGCATTTATATTTTATGTAACGGTGCATTCCACTAGCAGCTATGAACCCAAATTTGCTGTGTATAACATACAGCTTTCATAAAAAATGTTTAAGGAAAATGGAGATACAGCATATTTATTGACTGAAATTACAAATGCAGTATTCTGAAGAACTTAAAATCAGATCATCATAGCTTCAGTGGAATTACATACACGGTATCATAAAATCAGATCAAGAAACAATGTATATGTGTTGACAAGTAAGAAGGAGTGAGTCATATAGACTTGCTCTTTAATCCCTATATTAATGTATTGTTTAAATGTTCCTAAGTGTGATAGCTCGGTTACAGTATACAGTATGTTGTATTTTAGAATTCAGGGTTTGGAAATTTTAAGTAAAACAAAGTACATCAGAAGAAGCTGTGCAGTAAAAACAACATGCTGGTAATGAGGGCAGTAACTGCCTGCAGGGCTTGTTCTGAGAATGCTGTAGATCGGTATATGAGTGGATTGGTATTGTCTTTAACAACTATGAAATGGTTATTTATCAGGAGCGTTGGGAAAATGAAATGCAGAGAGCAGTAAGCAATGTGTGGTGTTTTGAAGAGTGTCTCACATTTGAGATGATTGATTCTATTCTCTCATAGGTTTTTTTGCTTCACAGACTGTATATTTTTTAACAGAGTACACGATCACAATGTATGACACCAAGAAGAAGGAGCTGAGATGGAATGCCACCTATTTTGATTATGCAGCTACTCTGCCTGATGAAGACATAAAATACAGTAAGAATTGAATTGCTGTCGTTTTTTTCACATATTGGCCATGGGCTTTGCATACACGCAAAAATATTGTGATTATTTTCTATAATGAATAAATCGAGCTGTCTGATTTTTTTTACAGTTGATACGTATCTGTCAGGTTTTATCCTTTACTTGGCATAATATCTAAAGCCTCTTAGGTAGCTTCAGGTTAATTCAATCTAGAAGGTACTGGTCTTGAAGATACCACTCTTAAAATTTAGTGAAAAATGGCAGGAGAGGAAGCAAATCTAAACTGCAGTGCACACTTAAAAAAATCTATTGCACAGACTCCAGAGTTGTCTGTTGCTTTTGCCCAGAGTGCAAATGGTTCCAGGCTGTTGGCACATCCCTTGCAGGTGCAGAAGGTCTGTGTCCTCCCAGAAGGAGGCCTTAAAGCTTTATCATAAGGGTCCTGACAGTTTTGGGAGGGCAACACAGAATATGGACTTAGAGGAATTGGCATGTGAGGGAATGCTGGAGTTCCTGTGATGGGTTGGAGGTATAGGAAACAACAGGTTTGATTTGCTCTCTAAGAACAACTTGGAGAATGGACTTTCTGTGTTTATTTTGTTTTGAAAAAGTGGATCAAAGGAAATTATTTCATTCCCTTGAGACACTAAAGTGTCTTAGTTGATCTGAACACTCTATGCATTTAACTTGTCTCCTCAAGGAAGAAGTAGCTATGTGTGGCTTTACCATAAATTTCCTCTGTGTCCTTGGATATCTTCCTCTGTTTCAATATCTAAGTCAGTAAAACGGAGAGAAACATTCCTGCCCACCGAGAGAGTTTGAGAAGCTTAAATTATGTTTGCAATACTCATGCTTATCAGCTGGGTGCTGCAGAAGAAATGCGAATTATATCAGTGCTGATAACTGTGAACAGTAGTGACCTGCACTCCCATCTGAGAATCCCAACATATGTTTTTACTATGATAGTCAAAATGTATGAATACTAACATCAAAATCAGTAACATTAATTAAGTAAACACTGTTTATCATTCTATAAAAATTGAGTTACTTTGCATTTAAAGTAAAGGCTCAACCTGTTAATTAAAAAGATGATAGTATAATCTCTCCCCACTGTTTGGGCTTTAAGTGTTGAATAACTAGCATTACTGCAGATCAGTTTTATTTAAAGCTTTTGAGTAGAAGAGGGAGTCCTGAAGAGTTAATGCTTAAATTTCAAGGGTAGATCACTACAGCTGAGCTGCGTGGAGAACTAACAGACTTCTCCAGCTCTAGTGCCTATAAAAATAAAATTTAAATTTAAAAGCAGAATTGCATATCAGGTCAATGAGATAAAGATAACAAGTAGAAAGCTTCAGATTCTGCTTCTTAGTGGGTATTTTTCCGCATGATAGAGCTATTGCACAAGTAAAACACGCCCTCACGTTACGGTAAACCTCCTACGTTAAACAGTAGAGTTACATTTATTTCCTTACTGTTGAAGCTTTCCTCTCCTTGTTTTAAAAAAGAAAGAAAAAAAATTACCTTCTTTCAGGTTCTGGAATAATCAACAATAAATACGCGTGATTCTGGGTTTTGCATAGGTGTTTTGAACACTGAAGCTTATCTTCCAGAGCTGAGTTGCCACTAAGTAAGGTTAGTCAAAATGGAGTCTGCATGGACTGCCTATGTTTGCTGTCATAGGCTCTGGGCACAGAACAGCTCTGCAGGGTTGCAGTTCTGCAGACACTGAGTCTCCTGAATCCAGACACTGAACAAACTATGGAAGAGCTTTCAGCCATTTGCAAGAGACTTCTCAGTCACCCATGAAAGCTCCCCTTTTAGCATGTGGCGAAGGCATAATTTGTGTGTTAATTGATCTGTAGGTTTAGAGCAGTGAGCTCTACAAATACTTGCTCTTGCACATGCTGAACAGAAGAGCTAAATGTGTTTTTCCTGCTGGTCTGACCAAACTGAACTTTTATCAGCTTAACTTTGACAGCTCATCATTTGCAATGTAAGATGTAGTGAACTCCACAGTTAACGTAAGGCTTGAACTGTTAATATGTAATATTAAAATTGCATGTAAGCAGCAATCCAGATAATATATATTTGTATATTGTAGAAATGTCCCACTTTGTGTCTAATGGAGATGGACTGGTGGTGACTGTAGACAGCGAGTCTGGGGACGTGCTGTGGATTCAGAATTACGCTTCTCCTGTGGTAGCTTTTTACATCTGGCAACGTGAAGGATTACAGAAAGTTATGCACACAAATGTGGGGATAGAAACTCTGCGATACTTGACATTCATGTCTGGGGAGGTTGGACACATTACCAAGTGGAAATATCCTTTCCCAAAGGAAACAGAGACCAAGAGCAAACTAACGTGAGCATGAATATTCCTGTTGTTCTCAGTATTTGTCAGGGTTTTGTCAGCAGCCCTAGCTCTCTAGCAGTCATTTTTCATATTTGATCTTTTACTGTCTAAAGGCAGAGGCAAAGAAAACTATCATAAACTTAGCAAATGTATATTCATAATTTTTATCAGATGTTCTGTGTTGACTTAACAAAATAATTGTTTTTTTGTGATGTAGAGCCTTTCACTTAGGTGCATAGCATTTTGGCAAATGTCAGCTGTTGAATAATAAAAAATAGCACATGACTTATGTCAAATGAGTAATGACAAATAACTAATAATGCTTTCATAATTAAAAGGAATGGCTTGATCATATACCAGTACTTAAGTTTATGAATCCAGTGTTTTTAAGAAATAACTGTTGATGATTTTAGAAACTCATGCATTAGTTTTGAAGGATTGTGTTGTCAAGGTTTTAGTTAAGATTGTAAAACATCCATTTGTCTATTTCTTTCTAACACGTATTGTTTTTTTCCAGACCAACTCTATACGTAGGGAAATACTCCACAAGTTTGTATGCCTCACCATCAATGGTGCATGAAGGAGTAACAGTCGTGGTAAGTTGGGAGCTGCAAGAGTTGAATGACATCTGCTGAAATTCTTTACAGAATTAGTATTGTTCTGAGTTTAAAAAAAAGTTGAAATCTGTTTTGACTGAGAGCAGAGTAGAAAGATGGTGGAATGTACTTTCATCAAAATGTACAGAATTATTTTGAAGTCCAGTAAGCACAGACTGAACTTATTTCTGTGAGAAATAGCCTCAGCGTATCTAAAAAAGGGATATTTTGATTGCATCTGGAATTCTGAGACTTCTCCTGTTAAAGCATGATACACTTTCCTAAGTAAAATGATTTTATAACTATATCATTCTGTCTCGTAATGGAAGACAAACTATTATGCAGCATACGGTGGACCCTGTATGATTAAGTTTGTTCCAATATCTGAAAAGCGATCCTTATTAAAATAGAAAAAAAAACACTGAAGGTTGTATGTCTACAGCAATTAGTTTTTAAATTGCAGATTGCTATCAATAAATGCATGGCAAATTGTGTATTTCATGAAACAATTAACAGTAAGCGCTAGAATGCATGACCATATTTCCAAAATCATTTCAAGTGCTGCAAAGACATGATTGTAGCTCATCAGGAATTGTGCCAGGCGAGCTTAGCAGGAGTGGATGAGTGCAGTATTGATGTATTATGGTTACTGTTAAAATTGCTTTTTTTTTTTTTCATCAAATTAACTCCCTCTTGATAGGAAACTGCACCGTAGTTTTGTTTTGCTCACACGGTGTCTGTCCAGGTAGGAAATAAAGCTTCTGTTTCACTTTACTAAAAAGAGAGAGTAATTTCATCACCTAGGCAACACGTAACTTAGAAGGTCTAATGTTCAAGGCTGTTGAAGCATTTGCAAAGGGTGTATTGGCAGTATTTACTTATGGTGACTTTGCTGCCGTGAGTTTTTGCTTGTCCACCAGTTCTAACCCTCCATTTTTTATTTAGTAGCCTACTTAACAATGTACTGTTTCTCTCTAATATTTAATTGTAACGATAATCTCTCTTTCTAGCCCCGTGGCAGTGCCATACCCTTACTCGAGGGTCCAAAAACAGAAGGAGTCACAATTGAAGACAATGGCGAGTGTGTTATCACCCCCAGTACAGATTTAAAGTTTTCAGGCAGACTGAAAGAAAAGAACAAATTGAACTATTGGAACGACTGGCTTTTAATAGGTATATGAGGTCCCCTGCTTGGCCCTTGTCTGCTTCTCGGGCAGGATCGCATTGCCATCTCGTGGACAACTCTATTCCAAATCTCAGAGCTGTTTTTCTACTTCTGTAAATCAAAATCACGACTGCCTAAACCAAGACAATCACTAAATTCTAGTAATCATTGTTAATTCATCCCCTTTGGAATATGAATTATTGTTTTTAAGTAGATGTCTGCTTATTGTTTTTTCCAAGGCCTCTGCTATATTCAGTTTATAGGATGAGGAGTGCTCAGCTCAGTATTGGAAAGTTGTTTGTTTATTTGCTCCCTCATCCAGAGAGGGTTATAGATAATTTATTGTACACATTGTTGTACAGACTGTATTCTGGTTCCTTTGGATTTTTTTATTGTGTGTAATATTACTTTAATTCTCATTATAATGATCAGAAGTTCATGTTTTCCCCATTTCACAAATGGGGGATTAAGGCACTCCAGTTGTGTACTTCCAAATGCAAAATCTGGGAGCACAGTAGCTTCTCCCTCTTCTCACTTGGTTAGCATGAGCCAAAGGAGTGTGAAGAGCAATTGTAGCGGAGTGCTGGATTCATTTTTCCTTCCTTCTTATGCAGTACGATCCATTACCCTCAGAACCATTCCAAATCTCAAACATGACCTTTGATCCAAGACTATGTCACAAAGCAAAACTAACTTGAGAGGGAGCCAGCTAGGAGGTATTGTAATGTGTATTCCTGTCATGGTCACAGACAGCTCAGGAACTAAATCCACAGTCAGTGCTTCAGTAGAGATTTCTTCACGACTGTGTTCACTATAGCTGTGACTGCAGGGGCAGAACAGAGGAAAAAATTTTTAATTCAAGCTCTTGTACTGTGATATTCTCAAGTCTTTTGAAAATCAACTTTATGTATGCTCTTCAGCAAAGATGCTGAAATCAAGGTTATCTTCCCTTACAAGGGACAATTTTTTTATTTCAACAAATGTGTTTTATTTAAAGGGCACCATGAAACACCATTATCTGCCCCTACAAAGATCCTGGAGAAATTCCCAAGCAACTTACCTAAGAGGCCTGAAAACGTGATTCCAGCCGACTCTGATAAAGCCACTATTGAAGAGGTTTGTGATGAGAATAATCATCTTACTGGATGATTAAATAATGTAGAGGAATAGAAGTTGTGGCAAGACTCAGAAGAAAAAGCTATATGAAATTACTTAATTACTTCACATTTTTTGTGGCAGATTTTTATGTATTTAGCACATAGAATCACTGGTATCATGATGTGTCATTCTTATTTCAGAATTAGGGCTTTCAGCTGCTTTTTTTACACATGCAAAACTTTCTTTGACTTTAGTAGGATTATAAATTATTAGAAGTGATTTAGCAGAAAGCCTAGCATATAAATCATCCGCTGCCCATGGAAGACATTGAGCTAACAAAGCTTTCTCTGCCTCATAGGTTATTGACATAGTTGAAGGCTCCACAACAGAAGTGCCTACTGCTGTTCCAAAGGACATTGAGGAGAAACTTGCTCGGCCTATTGCTCGGCCAGAGGCTCCTGTGGACTCTATGTTGAAAGACATGGCCACGATCATTCTCAGCACTTTCCTGCTTGTGGGCTGGGTGGCTTTTATCATCACCTATCCAATGGTAATGCTGACTTAGCTTGATGGGCTTTTCAGTTTTGCGAGAGTCAGAAGCATTTGACAGCTAAACCCAAGAGGTGACATAGGAGTTAGGAAATAATGCACTACAGGGTTTTTTTTTTTCCTCCTCATTTTTAACTCCCAGATGTGCAGGGGGTAGCAAAGGCTATGTATTTAATATAACAGTGATTTCTCTGGCATATGTGCCAACTCTGGAGGTTTTTTTTTTTTCATTCCAGTAGTTCTGTTTCTCGTGTGTGTTATTCTTTTCCATGGACGTGATCTTAACATCATTGACTTCACTCCCCCCTTCCTCACCTGAACCACTGTCAGATTTTCTGGCTTTTGGATCAAAGCCTTTATCCTTCTGTTGTTTAAAGACACCTTGTCAGCCTAGTAAGTCAGCTTTTGCCATATTAAGCAACCTGTGTGATTCCTCAACTTTGCTACGAAAAGTTCAGAATGAAACTGAAAACGTGAGGGAAAGTCCCTTTAGTTCCGCAGTCTACTTAGCTGATAGTATCATAACAAGAAAATTTTCCCCTACCTTTTGGATGTATCTACCCTAACGGCTCTAGTGTTCCCTTTTATGACATGACTGTGGGAAACTTCACTTCTTCACTTATGGAACTGAGGTCCTCTTTCAGAGTGTACATCAGCAGCAACAGAGGCAGCATCAGCTGGAAGAGAAGATACAGCTCTTGCAGCAACAGAAGCTGCCCTTTCGTGCTCCCAGCGATCTACCTCCAGAAACAGATTTCTTAGACACCTCCTATGGACGGACAGAGAGCTCGGCTGCCAGCACACCAAATATGTCCCCCAGAGCATCAAACCATTCTGCGTATTCCAGCATCTCCACATCTGATGTTGGGAGCTGCCTTTCCACTGAGCAAGAGGAGGGAGGTAAAGTAGATCTAGTGTCTTTATTGTGAGTGTCCGTATTTCCCCAGTCTGTATGAGGGTGCAGCACAATTAAATCCTTATTGATGGTACTTTGTATATTGGGCAGCTGAAAAAGACCATCATCCTCATCTAGTCTGACCATTTGCAAAACATTGTGCAGGCGTTCCATGCCCCAACTTTGTTTGAGCATAAGTATTTGCTTTAGAAAAACATTCAGTTCATAATTGCTACCTGAGGGATTTATGTTGTCCGTGAGGGTATATTCTTATAACCTGCAGCCATTTCAGGAAAAGGTTAATTTAAATAAAAATATTAACTAGAATCAAGGAGTAAGGATTATGCAGTGTGATCTGCCATCCTGCCTGATCTTTCTGTGTTCTCTTCTTTAGTCCCTTCAAAGGCGATGCAGGGAAACTACTAGTAAACCCACTTCCCTTAACTGTCAGTCTGCATTTCCTAAATTCAACAAAACATAAACTTCCTAGAAAGTTTATCTGCTGAGAACCACTAGTCTCTTGTACTGTCTGAGACATGATCTTTTCAGACGTACAGTTATGTCAGGCGTTCTGTACAGAATATGTTTGAATGTATATGTTTATCACACACACCAGTATTTGCCTACTCAGCATGAGTACCGAAATACAGCTGTTAATTTTGTTTAATCATTTGTGTTGTGAATTTAAACATGAGCAAAAAGATTTTTACATACTGGCCCAGAAGAATGCACAGTGGTACACGGCTGGCTTGATCCATCCTAAAACAGTCCTTCTGTTTCTTGGTTTTGGTCAGATGATGATGCAAACAGAGTGATGGTTGGCAAGATTTCATTTAACCCGAAAGATGTACTGGGACACGGGGCTGAAGGAACAATTGTTTACAGGTAAAAGATAATATGTGCATTCAGTTTTAATAGACTGATTAATGTCTTATTGCATTAGGGTTGTTCTTTTTTTTTTTTTTTTTTTAAATACACTTATTTTGAACAAGAATACTTTTTTAAAAAGTATTTTGCATGCGTGGAGTATTTTCATGCAGTGTTTCTTCTCTAGCAAAATTACTTTACTTCTCTTAGAAATGTTTAATGACCAAATGTATCTGTTTCCTGCATGAGAAATGCTTTAATATGCCTCCGTAAAATGTGTTCTGTTGTCATTTGCATTGTACCTTCTTTGTCTACATCAGCCTTTGTCTATAAGGTTGATGTGGCTTTCCTGTCTGCAGGGGGACATTTGATAACCGTGATGTTGCGGTGAAAAGAATTCTTCCTGAGTGCTTCAGCTTTGCAGACCGTGAAGTGCAGCTGCTGCGAGAGTCAGATGAGCATCCTAATGTGATCCGCTATTTCTGCACGGAGAAGGACCGGCAGTTTCAGTACATAGCTATTGAGCTGTGTGCTGCCACTTTACAGGAGGTGATGAGTCACTTGCAAACCAAAACAATTTTTAGTCTTCTCGCTGGAAGGCCTTCAGTTTCCTTTAGCTTAAGTTTTTGAAGTGTTTGCCGCATATGTCCCAGTTAATGATGTTTTACAGCTCATCACCTTCAGGCAAGAAAGGCTCTTTCATGTGTTACCATCTAGCATTAGACTGTCTGCAATTTATTATTGCATGTTTTTTATATATGTTTTATATATTTATTATATATTATCTATGCAGAGGCTAACGATCAGCAGTGTTGTGGCTGAATCTAATGTTTTTCTGTTGTCATGTATAGTATGTTGAGCAGAAGGCCTTCAGTCACCATGGCTTACAACCCATCACCCTCCTGCAACAGACGACAGCTGGTCTTGCTTATCTGCACTCCCTTAGTATTGGTAAGAATGCCTCATGTTTCAGTGTTGCATACAGGGTAGCCCATTTTCTTAACCAAAAAACAAAAAAGAGAAACTGGTCTGATACTGGGGGCCTGCTCATTTAATCCATGAAGAGAGAGGCTCCACCTCGGGCTGGCAGCAAGCAATAGTTTGTCCTAGCACTTTGACACTGATCTTCTGCCTGTAAAATTCTGCTGCATTGGAGTAGTAAGGCTAGTCATTACCATTTGTTCAGGGCACTGCATTTTTTTGGATAGAAGAAACATAAAACATCATGACTGCTGGTGATGGGATTAAAAAAATAAGTGATGAGTCACTACCAATGACAATAGTTTGAGGTTAGGACTTCGATGTAACAAACAGTAAATTAAATGTTTACAAATATTGTTGGGTTTGGCTGGAGTGGATAAATGGGTATATGTAATAGTCCACAGGGACCTGAAGCCCCATAACATCCTCATCTCGATGCCTAATGCCCATGGGAAAGTCAAAGCTATGATTTCAGACTTCGGCCTGTGCAAGAAACTGGCAGTGGGCAGACACAGCTTTAGCCGTCGGTCGGGTGTGCCAGGAACTGAAGGGTGGATTGCCCCAGAGATGCTGAGTGAAGACTGCAAAGAGAATCCTGTAAGTCTTTATCTTTCCTTCAGTCTTCCCTGGGAGAAGGCAGCACAACAGCAGGTTACACATTGTTGGTCAGACCTTAAGATGCAAAGTGCTGGATGCCTCAGCATTCATGCCGACTTGCAACTAAATTAACAATAGCCTTTTAAAAAAAAAACCTCTCTCTCTCTAGATAGATATACATATTTTTTATATATAGCCATTTTTCAATTAGTTATGAGTTTTAAGTAGCAAAATGGGATTCTGAATTTAATTTTGCACTCACATGCAAAATAACAACCCTATGATGAGGCTCAAAGTCTTCAGGGGAAAAAAAATGTTGCTATTAAAGGTCATTTATTTGCAGACATATACCGTGGACATCTTTTCAGCTGGCTGTGTCTTTTATTATGTGGTATCTGAAGGTAGCCATCCCTTTGGCAAATCTCTGCAGCGACAAGCCAACATTCTGCTGGGCGCATACAGCCTGGAGTCTTTGAATGCAGGGAGGCACGGTAAGAAAAGCATGGTAAACATAAAGCACTACTGAATTTAGTGAACTTTCAATGGGTGCTAAAATTGCAATAGAAATGTCAGAACTATACCTATAGCGAAACCAACATGGCAATGGTGAAAGCTGTACTCTTGACGTAGATCCTAAGGTTCTTGGAATTAGTATCTGAAAGTATCCCAGTTATAAAAAAAAAATTGGACCCTGGAAAGCTGGACTGTAGAGTTATCATCTTAAGGGTACTTAAAGAGTAGGAAAGAGCTGAACTTTGATGTTCCCAGTGCACTGATTCAATGCTGCTGACTTTCTGTTGGTTGCACCGAGTATCTACAAGGGTGGTACTTGAGCTAGTGTTCAGGATTGTACAGGAGGAAGTAGGAAACAATGATTTTCTCAAGATACAGAACATTAGCTTTCCCTACAGTGTCTGAATTATCACCCTTTTCCTTGCAGAAGACATAGTGGCTCGTGATTTAATAGAGCAAATGATAAACATGGACCCTCAGAAACGTCCATCTGCCAGCTGTGTGCTAAAACACCCATTCTTTTGGAGTTTAGAAAAACAGCTCCAGTTTTTTCAGGTTTGTCTCAACTATTTTTGATCCTTCTAGTTCTAAGGAGGTCTGTAGACATTCTTCAGATCTCAAATTCAGTTTCTCCTTGCTTTGAGCCTGTTTGAGATGATACGATGCAGGTAGGTTTTTAAGAACAGAGTAGACTGCTGGGGTGAATATGTGTAGTCAAGCCGAACATGGGGTGGGAACTGGCTGAGGACTTGAGGTTCTTTCCAGTCTTTTCTATTCTGTGATAAAAAAAAAAAGAAAA
Source organism: Anseranas semipalmata (assembly GCA_013399115.1). Lineage (NCBI taxonomy): Eukaryota > Metazoa > Chordata > Aves > Anseriformes > Anseranatidae > Anseranas > Anseranas semipalmata. The sequence goes on from VXAA01003411.1 coordinate 696,382, forward strand.
AAAAAAAAAAGGTTTTGTCCGATGGTGAAACATATCATCACAGAAGCCTTTGTATCCCAGTCCCAAGCGTAGTCTATTGCATTGTACTTTGTCATGAAGTGAAGTAGAATCATACCTCTGTTTTTGGGACAGGCTGTAACTGGCCAGAAGCAGCAATTTTAAGTTCTTGGGAAAAGTTTGGAAATACAACTAAAAATAATCTGAATGTCTCTTCCAGGATGTTAGTGACCGGATAGAGAAAGAATCGTTAGATGGTCTAATAGTCAAGCAATTAGAAAGAGGAGGAAGAGAGGTGGTGAAAATGGACTGGAGAGAGCACATCACTGTTCCTCTTCAGACAGGTAACATAGTATTTTGTCATAATGGAAAGGAGCTGCATGTTGTTGTTCCTGGTTTGCAGGGACAACAGAGTAAGGATAGTGTCTCAGTTGTGGCATGATCTTTACTTGTCAGAAAAGTATTTCCTCCAATTAAGCTATATGTTCATATATTGAAACATACATGACTATAGGTACATGTACCTTACTTTTGAGACCAGCAACTACAACAGTATCAAAACAAAAACAAATCTTGTAATTTCTTTTGCAGATCTTCGAAAATTCAGATCGTATAAAGGAGGATCAGTACGGGATCTTCTGAGGGCAATGAGAAATAAGGTAAAGACTTAGTCCGTGCATATACATTCTCATTAAATGTACTTGGTATACACAGCCTGCAAACTCAAGCCACTGCAATTTTTTTGTTGTTCTTCACACTGTGATTCTCCCTCGGTGTTGTTTACCTTGTTTTAGGTGTGTGTGGGTATACACACGCACATGCGCACACATACACGTGCGCACATATGCACACACGCGCGCACACACACGTGTACGTGCACTCACGCACACACACAAATATACACACACACATATACACGCACACATGTATGTGTATGTGTGTGTGTATATTAAACACAAGCACGCGCGCACACGGACACGCAAATACACACACGCGGACATGTGCGCGCGGACACAGAGACACACAGACAGACAGACGGACACA
>VXAA01003415.1:9961-31272 GCA_013399115.1 Anseranas semipalmata
TTTTTTTTTTTTATGATGTACTCAGGCAGTAGTTAGGACATGACAGCTAGAAACTGTGACACACTATAATCTAGGTTCTCTGTGGGACAGAGGAGTAAAACTGCAGGCTCAAGGCAGTCTCTTGGAATTTGGTCTCCTATAATAGGAGTTTACAGAAAAAGAATAGTTATAATAACAATGAAATAACGTGTGTGTTGGAATGTTTGTCTTGCATTGTGTATTTTACAGATAACCATCCTGAAGCCAACTTCTATTAATTTTTAAGTTTATTCTTGTTTTTAATAACCCACAGGACAGAAGGATAAACCAGAAATATCTCTGCTTTTAAGGGTTTTGACATTTATAACACATCCAAGCATTTTCAACATGTAGAAGAAAAAAGAACACACTAAACTGTATATGATGTCAGATTGATTGTGAAGAGGTTCCAAAAGGAATCTTGCCAGATATGCCCCAGAGATGCATTAATCAGACACTAAAAAACAAGTTGAAAGGAATATAAAGAGCACAAAACACGAGGCACATACATTGAAAGTGACTGATAGAGACTGATTTTCACTATCAAGAGTCATCCATGGTTAGGAGTTTCCACCAAATTTCTCTCTCAAAATAATTGTACTCTTCTCTCCAGTTTCATAAGGCCACCAGCATTTTTCTGCTTCTCACTTAACATCTCTTGCTCTACAGATAATATGATATGCAAGAGATCTGCCTGATGAGTGCCTGCAGCAATGTGTTCTGGAGCTAAATTGCTTTTGTAAATCTTTTTACTAAAATAAAATGAGCAGCAAGATGTTTGTCATTTCAACTGTAACAGAATAAATATTTTATCTTCTTTTCTTAAAAAGCTCATCTGTAACCCCATAGGTTTCCAGAACAATTAAGAGAGGAAGAGCATTTAGATGAATTTATCTTTGATTACATTATATGGTGTATTGAGATCTTGAAATAATTTATGTTTGGAGTTTATCTAAAATGCTTTCAGGCTGGTTTTTATTTACTTTCCTCAAATAAACTGCCACCTTTTCAAATGGGTGCACAAAGTGTACATAGGCAAAATCAGACTATCTTTGAAAGGATTCTCAAAAAAAGAAGACATAGTTTTGTAAAAAAGGTTTCATTTTTTTCCTCTTCCTTAGAACCTCTCAAAAGCATCAGAATTCGGAATGCAAGTGATAAAACATAAATGAAAAGGCATGCAGAAGCATCTGAAGTGGGGAAAGCAATCACTTCACTTCTCATCAAACATGCAGAGAGTTTAATGTGGTGCCCTTTAATAAAGGTAGGCAAGAATTTTATCTAATTATGATGTCCCTCCCAAGTCATTAGAGAATCACTCAGTGAAGGTCAAAATTCAAGGAGCAGAGCTTCAGACCACATCTGTTGCTGACCTTGAAAGCTGCAGGGAATCAAGAGCACTATTGCTTCACAGGACATTGATTTGCAGCAAATTATTCCCAGTTCTACCAGTTAAGCCAAGCAAAAATGTGCGACCTACTGAAGATCAGTAGAAATAATAAGAAAAATGAAGCATAGGTATGATGACAAACTTGAAAATAAATAAATAAATAAAAAGAACAAAGTGGCTTGTTTTATCCTTTACCTAATGGTGACATTTATCAAAAAGAGACAACAGAAATGGCAGACTGAAAAGAAGAGTTTTATTTTGTAATAACTTTTCACACAACTTTTCTTTCACTTCAGGAGGAAAACAAATAAACACAGTTGAAAGGCAAGAGTAACTGGTTTCATTATTGAAGAAACTTTGTGTCTTTGTACAAGCCTGCAACTAGAGCTTTTCTTCAATAACTCTCATAGCTGACAATCTTAGTATAAATGGAAGTTTAATAAACTACAAAAGGGAGAATTTGAAAAAAAAAAAGAGCCCTACATATAAAGAGAGATGAGAGACCCCAATTTGTACCCCAGATAAGATATTAATACCATGGAATGTTTTGTATACTCGTACTCATATCTCTTAAAGTCATTTTCAGTCTGTCTTCTTCAGTTCTGCCTCACCTTGCCTTGTCTTCCCTCATCTTTCCTCGCCTCGGCTCACATTCTTCTATTGCTGATGTCAAATGGCACTGACGTTTATTGTCTCTAAAATCAGGTCTGTTCAAGCGACTGTAGTTCATCCTTCCTGATCATGAGGTTCCTCAGTTCTTTGTACAGATCTGTCTTTGTTGCCTATTTTATATCCTCTGCCTGTAGGAAAATTCACTCCAGGTCTGCTTGGCATAAAGTGCTACTATTTACATGTCAGTGTGACAGATGAGGTGGGAGGCCAAATGCTGTCCTCATTTATGATTGTGAGAACAGAATCTATCTCTCTAATTCCATTGTGGGATGCACAGAATCCCTACAAATAATCTTATCTCAGACTGCAGTAACAAAATCTGTAAGATGATATATTAGTTTCTGCTTTATTATGTTTTAATTTCACAAAGGAAAAAGGTCATATTTAAAATAGAAATAATAATATACAAATCATACCTATTTATTAATAGTAGCTGTTTGTTTATTTTTATATAGTTTCAAAGCTAAAAAGCCTCTGTCTCTTGTTTTGTATCACGTAAATATATGTTTTAATTTTGCAATGCATGTATATAGCTTATGGATTGTTTTCTTTGGCTTTCAAAGTAACTTCACCTGTGTTATTTTGTCATTTATTTTGCTATCATTGTTGTTGTTTTTGTTGCTTGCTTGTTTGCTTCCCAAGTAAGCCTAAAAGGGAATTTCTCTCAAGTACAGGAGAACACTGACTTGATTTCTTTTGTATATTTCCCAATTACTTAATGACCCCATGGATTCCATCTGTGGTCAACCATCTTAGCTGAAGACAATTCCATTACAAACTTGCTAATAACCTTTCAAGCTTTCAAGAGGCTGTCTCTAATTGCTTTGTCCCAAAAGGGAAGGCCAGAAGTTCCTAAAAGCTTGCAAACTGTGCCAAAACTCTGCAGTGCTTTATGCCCACAGTAAGTCTGGGAAGATGACATTTTTTTCTTTTGCCTTTGCAGTATGGAAGGAAAATTTCACTTCCTCATGCAGCTCTTCTGTCAATTTAACTACATTAAAACTTCATATTCACTTCCCAAAACAGTTATGCATGAATCACATAAAGGAGATGAAAACTGCAAGACAGATTTGAAAGCTACTGTATCTGTTGGTTTGGAATCAGTCTAAATACTACTATCCACATGATTGCTGGCACTGGCACACAACAGGGTTTGGCTTCGCAGAGAACTAAGGTCAAGTACAGTTAAAAAATAAAAATAAAAAAGAAATATAATGTAATAATTAAGTGGAACATGGTTAAAATCACATATTGGTGGTATTTAAGTGTTTTCAACTTCTAAAAGTTACAAAGAAGTCTCCAAATGAAAGACAGAGCTTTGATAAGACAGGAGTCAAATATACTACAGAAAAGAACAAATATGCTTACAAAAATAAAAGAAAAGATCAAGTGAATCATCAGTTACAAGTACTGTAATAATGGGTAATGAGTTTGCAGTCCAATATTACCATTCTTAATTGTGTATGAGAAATGGAGGTAAAGAGAGAGTTTGGTTTAAAGTTGGGAATATATTTGAAAATGTTCTTAATTTATTTAAACAGGGCAGATTAAATTGGATTAAATATGGTTAGGAACATGCCTAGCTCATAGAATGTTCTTGAAGGCTCTTGAAAGGGGAGTAGTTATTTAGCTCTTGCTCTTGGCACACAACTTCAACTTTTAGACACTCAAAACTCATCTTCCTTTACCTCAGCCTAGCCCTGGAGTGGTTAAAAACTTGAGGTCCTTCATTTGTAGACTGAATTCATATAGGCATTTAGCAGTTCTGTTCTGAACATGTTCAAAAGTGTTGCATATTCCCCACCTTCTCTTCATCTAGACTCTACCATCTTCCTGTAAAACAAACATTGCCTTTCTTTTGTTCCCTCATGCCTCATGCATCAGTCTTCACAGAAATCGTTATGGGAAGATATTTCCTTGGAACCAAAATAGCTTCAAAAGGCAGGAGTATGGCAGAGGTTTGTAATCCATGTCTTCTCTCATGCAGATGTTTGCTCTTCTGTAAAGTCAACAATTACTTAATATATACTTAATTATTTCCTCTGTGATGGAGCACCTTCAAGACCACTCACTGTAGCAGAACACATTATGGCCTTATGAAAATTCTAAATTTCTTCAAGCAGAAGAAGAATGTAAACCCAGCACATTTAGAATAATAGTCTAAAATCTGAACTTAAAAACATTGAAAGAAACAGAAGCAGCCTATTCTTTAGTGAAATTTTCAAAGGGAATATCGACACTGTTAAATTACACATACACACAGTATAAATGAATTTATTAAAAAACTGTCCAACACCACATTTAGAGTTGTGAATCCAAGTATGTACTCTTGTGCCACCCAAACAAAAGTGTTCAACACTGTTTAGTATTTCTTTCTTCTTTGTCTACAGTGTGTAGTAGCCACTTGTTATGCTGGGCTTTTACAGTCATTTACAAAATTCTTAATTCATTCCGGTAGGAGTCACCAGAAGATATCTCTCATATTACCTCAAATTGTGCAATTTGTCCTACTGAATCGCTGCTGCTGCTTGAAGGAGGAGAATAATCTCTTATCTGCCTGCATCAGTGAAAAATTTTGCACTAACCCTGTTTCTCTGAACCACCAATTCAGATGTGAGCATCTTCCTATGCATTGCAGAGAAAGGTAAGGCATTAACCTGGATATTGAGACTCCCCTGGCAGCTCTGTTCTAGAACTAAGTATTACAGTCAGCGATGCCAAAATTGCTACTGCAGAGCTCTTCATAAACTAATGGAACAAAATATTTTTTAAATGCAAATTTTTGGGGGAGGTTAGATATATTGTTTTAGCCTGGTAAAGAGTAATAAAATAATATTCAGTTCCGTACTTCTTACCCTCATGCTTCTTCACTCCATCTCTCAGTGGCCAACAAAGATCAGAGCCACAGAGCATCTACTGACAACCAGATAGGGCAAGTGGCCCACCTTAATACCCACCTTCAGCACTCTTCTTTTTAGATCTTCCTAACTTCCAAATTCACCATTTGCTCTCATGTTTCTCATCCATATTGCCATTTTCTGCCTCCAAACTTCAAACCCAGTCTGCCACACTATCCCAGAGTTCTCGTCTGTCTTCAAGACCCATACAATTCTTGCCAAAACTCCCCTCATGCAAGACAATTTAAATAATGTTTCAGATAACTAAATATTGATGTTGAGATCTATTTTACATGCTCTAAGAAGTTGTCAGATAAGCCACAGGAAAAGACTGAATACCAACGCTCCTTTAGAAATGCAGCTGGAAACCAGGTGGAACACCCATCAGTGGATCTACATAAGGCTGGAATTTTAGAATTGCTCTGCATTGTACTCTGTATTCTTACAAATCAAATATCTCTGGATATGTTAATTTCTATTAGTGCTTTCACACAACTACTAGATTGGTTGCATAGAAATTATTTAACATGCTCTTAGGGGAGGAAAAATTATTACCACACATTTGTCCCCTTGAAAAGTTTGTACATACCTATGCACATTATATATAACTGCTTACAGACTTCATTAGTGGAAACATTGTCTGTATCAGCCAAACGAAGTCAAATTCAGCATAACTTAGCATAATTAAGGTCCAAGCAATACTTTTGGTTCTTCATTGTAACATTGACATCCATGGCTCTTCACTCATCACCAATGCTGACCTGACCATTCATCTTAAAGATGTGTTTTTGTTTGACTGTGTTTCTTCTATGCTGTTTTTGTCCCTTTGTTCTCAGTCCTTTTTTTTTTTTTCCCTTTTTTTTCTGTCTTTTTTTTTTTTTTTTTTTTTTTTTTTTTTGAATAATAGCTTTTATGGAAGTTAGCCCAGAATTAAAGGCTTTCACATTCAGACGAGAATGTTGATATGCCCCTGTAAATTGATTAGCTAAAAGATTATTTTTCTTTTTTTTTGTTGGTTTTTTTTTTTGTTTTTGCAAACAGTTGAAATTGTTGTCTGCTTGCAAAAGTGCTATTAGCTTTTTAATGTTATGAATAATAATCCTTCCCAATTGCAAAGCCAGGTCCAATACAGAATGGTACAAGTGTTGATTCTGAGTTTTCAGTATAAGCAGACATACACACGCGCGCGAAAAAAGATTATTTTTTGTTAGTGTTGATAAATCAGAGGTTTGTTTCTATCTCGTCCATTGTTTGGCATATACAATAGGCAGAATACAATGAGTTAAATATATGATGTTTTATTTGCTTTCCAGTATTACTTACAGAATATTTCTAACAAGCTCTTTGGGACTCCTTGTAATGGTGGGGAAAAAAATTGTTTTGGGTATTAATTTGTTGAATAGGAAATGTTTCCTGTTTGTCTTCCAAGCTATAAGGATGTGACTGAATTCAGAAGTGCCCTTGAAAATCTGCAACGTATATTAGTGTATACACAACACATTTATTCTATGCAGTGCCAAGGAAGCTAACAATAAATAAATATATGCTGATTTTCTTAGTGTAATAACTGGTACTAATTTTGATTTCTTTTCCTTATTTTATCTCACCTTTGATATACCATTTGCAGTTGCTCACTCAAGTCATCACAGAATTTAAGCACGTGCTGGGTTTTTAGCACCGTGAATACAGCTCTGCCTGTATTCAGGCTGGGGATTCTCTAAGGTGCTACTCAGTGTTGTATTTTGCATTTTCGATGCAGCACTTGAATCTTCCTGATTCTTTAAATCAGTCTATTAGTTCTGATTTCTGAGAGCTAAAGTCCTTTTTCATGGACAATTATTGATCAGTGACAAAGAAAACTCAGTCATTCCCCTTTAATTCTCTCACCCACTGAGAATTAAAAAAGCCATATTAACAGATTGAACTGAAGAAATTCAAATATGGCTTCCCATTTTTGTAGGGAGCTGCTGTGTGTTTTAGATCTGAGCATTTAACCTACATGGTACTTGTTAAATATTAAGTATCAATGCTGATTCAATTAATGAAATAGTTGTAAGTGTGTAGATATCTGATCAATACCAATGGTCTGCCTATACTTTTAAGCAGAAGACAATACGTTTTGTACTTTGTGAGTCTTTGAATTGTAAGAAATTAGATGCATAGGTTCTTTAGCATAAAAAAAAAAAAGGAAAATAATAATAATAATAATAATAATAAAGAGTGACAAATGGCCTTATCTTTGATTCAAATTCAAGCAGGGGAAAAACAGTGGCACAATTTAACTCACTTATCCAAAATCTACATACATGTCTTTGGCCATCTAAAATTTCTAGGAAAAAATCCATCAAAGATAATCAAAGAACAGCCTGATAGTTGGGAAAATAAAAAAAAAAACTGTTATGAAGGAAACTCTTCATTCAGAATATTTAAAGATATCTTAAGGTCTACAAAATATGAAAATTAATAACTTCAACAAATAAATAAAGAAGTTTTACTTACAAATATTCACTTATCTGCAGCTTTCTTACCCTCACTATCAAAATTTCTATCCACAAGGAAAACAGTACTATAGTTTCTCTAGAAAAAAAAAAAAATGTAATACTTTGCGGTCACCAAACACTTTCAGAACATAGAAAACAAAACATTTTCTATGCTATCAACTAATAGTTGATAGTTGTTCTTCCGTTAAAGGATGACATTAGTTTAGAGAGAGAGATACAAGGATATACTACAGGTGCTTGATCCTGTCAGAAGAAGATTCCCGGATTCCCCCTGATATTATCATTTTCTTTCAGGAACATTAAGAGTCTCATTGGGCACAGTATGCTCCATAGGACACCTGTCACTCCTGTGCTGTAGCACATTTCAAGTTTCACAGGCCTATTTTCCATATTAGTAGCTTTCCACATAGAAGGAAGGTTACTGTAATGTGTTAGGCTGCAGGCTGGCAATCCCCTGAGATTCAGTCCAAAGGGGAAGAACTTGGCCTTGAGGTTATGCTCTGATGTTTATATCAAAGTGACGCTGACACATAACAAGAGCAAAAGACAAGAAATTTACCAACAAATAGATTCTTTGAAAGCTGCTTGTTTTGAATCTTGATGTCTTTGTTCTGCTCTGTTCAGCAAGCTGGCAACTTGACACAGTGGGCGTTGCCTGGTACATTTTGTTCTCGGTACTTGTACACAGAAGAGGACAGTAACTTGTCTTTGTTCGACTACATCTACGTTCCTACTGACAATTTCAGCCATATTGAAAACATTCATTATCCTAGCAGCAATCTCATTCCAAAATGCTTTCTCCAAAATTGTGTTAGTCTGGTCTTTTAAATGTCATGTCTGACTTAATCTAAATAACAAGAAAAGAGTTATATAAGCTCAGATTTATTTACTTATTTGTTTATTTTACACTTATAATTTTACTCACCTCTGTCCCATCTTCAAATTCCCATAATTAGCCATGGACTTAAGAGCACAATAAAAACATATAATTCTTGGACTTGAATATTTTACGTATGTTGGATAGTATATTCTAAATGTTTTAAAATGTTAATTTTTATTCCAGTTTTATGCTCCTTACATTACTACAAGAATGTCTTTTTATTTAATCTAACCTCTTGGAACTTTGTCTTGAGAAAATATTAAATTGACAGGAAGTTGTTCTTAACACTAGGGTGTTAGGCTGCTAATATCTGTCAGTACAATAACTGGTAGCATTCAGGGAGGTTTCAGACAAGCAATAACTGCTGAATTCATTCTGGACACTATACAGAGATAACAACAGGAAAAATGTTGCTTCCTGAGACTGAAGTCAATTGCCTTTGACCTGTCTTAGCTCAGCTCTGTAGACATATAAACAAACAGAAGAATAGGCACAGGTTCCCTCAGTACTTCCTTTGGGGAAATCTAGAACTGAACAAAAAGTTAGGCCTTCCCCACACAGTTTTTTCATTAACTCTGCTTGCAATTCTGCACTGCCTTCAGTAGACCTGTCTTCTCTGTGCCAGCCTAATGTTCTGTCCAACTGGAAAGCAAATAATCCACATTTACTCATTATCAAAGTGATGTAAGAGATAGTGTGTGAATATCACTAAATATGTATAACTGTATATACCTAAGGGAATGCCTTTATATCTTTATAGTCATATGTATATCCATGACTTAAGCAAATTGAACATACATAAGCCTATGATATCAGATAAGATGTACCTGAATGTGTTGAGGGATTTGTCTGATGTCATTGTAAGTCTGCTCTCTGAATCTTTGATCATGACAATCAGAGGAGGTTTCTGAAAATGGGTAACATCATGTCCGTCTTTGAGAGCAACAGGAAAGGCAACTTGGAGAGCTACAGACTCACTGACCTAAATTAAATCCCTGGAAAGAACAAAACAAGTCCACTTGATTTGTGATGAAGACCACTTTGTTTGCCTTTTATGACGAGATTTCTGGCTCCCTCTGGAGGGGAGAAAAATACATGTTGTACATGATGACTTCAACAGGGCTCTTTATATGGTCTTGCTTGGAATCCTTGCAGCCAAATTGAAGACGTATGGACTGGATGAATGAACTAGAAGGTGAGTAGAAAATTGGCTGGTCCTCCTGATCTTTGTGATGCAATAGCACAACGTCAGCTCCTAGTGGCCTTCCTTAGGGGCTGATACTGGGTCTAATATAGTTAAGCATCTTAATGTCCTGTATGATGGCATGGAGTGCACCCTTAGTAAGTTTGCAGCTGATGCCAAGCTATGGGAACCTGCTATTCACTGGGAACTTGACAGGCTGCAAAATCGGCTGACATAACCTCTTAAAGTTGAACAAAAGCAAATGTGCAGTTTTCCATGAGGGATAGGTACAATACTACTGTTGGGGGTACCAGTTGAAAAAAAAAAAAAAAAAAGAAAGAAAAAAAAAGAAAAAAATGAAGCAGCTCAGCAGAAAAGGAACAGTGTCCTGGTGGACAAGTTGAATATGTCTCAGTGGCACGTACTGGTAGCAAAAGCAGCCAGTGTATTACCAGGAGTGCAGCCTGGAAGTGGTGATTCCCATCTACTCAGCACTTGCAAGACTGCATCTGCAGTACCATGTCCACTTTTTTGTTCCTCAGTGCAAGAATGACATTGACATACTGGAACAAGTCCGATGAAGGGCCACACAGTTCATCGGGGAATTGAGATACCTTTTACTTGAAGAAAAATTGAGGGAACCATTTCTTTTCAACCTTAAATATAGCAGGCTAAAGGGAGATTTTACTGAGGTATACAATTTCCTAACAGATTATGTGAAAAAAAAAAAAAACAAAAAAACAAACAGCTCTCAGAAGTGCCTGGTGATACAATAACAAGTAACTGACACAAGTTGGAAGAAGGAAAATTCTGATTAGATAGTAAGGTGCTTTTAGTTTGTTGTTGGTTGGTTGTTTTTTTTTCCACCATGAAGTCAAACATTGTATCATTTTCCCCAGACAGGTTGTAGAGTCTCACAATCCACATCACTGCCACTCTCCAAAACCACCTTGACAAGGCTGTAAGATATAGGTATATGTTGGTCTTGCTTTCAGCAGAGTTTTGGACTAGATGACCTCTAAAGGACCCTTCCAAACTAAGTTGCTGTATGATTGTATATCTCCTGCACTGAAGGAGTAGCAAGAAGCACCTAATAAGTACCTGGTTACCACTGTGCAAGATAGACTTCACATTCACACAGCCACCAGATTTCAAGAGCTCTTATGTTGAAAAGGAAATGACCATAAATATGTGGGATAGTCTGAAAAGTGATCCACAACTGGTTTGATTCTATCAAGTCAGCTAAGACAAAATTTTATAGATCCTTGGTTGGAACAAAAAATCTGAGCAGATATCTGAGTATAGTTTTTGTTTACTTGTTTGCTTTTGTTTTGTTTTGTTCTGTCTTTTTTATTGTTGTTATTTTTTATTTGTTTGTTCTGGGGAGGATGTGGGGAATGCTGGGACTAGGACAAAAGAGTCCCAGTGCCAACAACAAAAAAATTCAGCTGCATATAGGTATGAAGAAATACAGTTAAAGATGCTGCACTGAGAACGTATTTAATTATTCAGCTATTTGAGCAAGGACACAACTTAGCTTTCTCATTACTACCTTTCCCCTGATGAATAGTCAGATGAAAAAATCTTTAAAATTTAGAGCTATGACTCTGAATATGTAAAAGTATTTGATACCTTCTGTTGAAATTAAGAGACATTAAAAAATATTCACTCGACTGTCTTTTTAAACTACACAATGAACAGAGTTTTAACTATCTTTTAAAGTTTAATGGATTTCAACTAGCTGAATAATAAGGTAAGAGCACCATAACAGGAATGCAAGTCTCTTTGTGGTTTAAAATCTTGTTCTGTTTATTTATTTTTAAAGAATTTTTTTTCAGGTCAGAATTGACAATTTGAATGTATGTAGAAAAGCAACTGCAAGTGTAACCATGAGTGTTGGAATAATTTTCCTTTCCTCTATGGTGCGAATTCATGGTAATCTTTGGTTTCCAAAAAATGGGCAATATGGGCTTAAAATCAGCATTCTTGAGCCAAGTTAATTCCTCCAGCTAGTGGAATTCATAAGGGGAGCCTTTAAGTTTCAAATAACTCTTCAAAGATACTTCAAAGGAAACTTTGTACCTAAACCTTGGACTGGAAAGCACTTTTATGGATTCAAAATAACGAGCTCCTTCTCCAGAAGCTGGTCAGGACTCTTGTCTTTAAACGAGATCTTAATCATTGCTTCATTATCTAGAAAAGGTTACTCCGGGAGTTTGTCACTGCCAAAATCCTGTATGATTTTCTTGTTGAACATAACAGGGAAGAAATTTTCCATTACCAACTCTTTCTTGCTATGCTCTATGACATATCTTAGATCACACCAAACTGATGGTTACTCCTGAATCCATCTCAGGGTTTGACACAACTTAGCTGTGCTAACTAAACAGGGGCATGAGCATTATGATTTTTGAGACTTTGCTAGAATAAATATAAGGCTACTATGTTTTAGAACATCTAGATTTTAGGCTAAAAATGTACTTAGTAACCTCTGTCTTAATTATAATTCTAGTCCTGAATATGCCTTCCAATCACACTATTTCAACAGAACACTATTCTCTTCATAGACATTTCCTTGGGATTATCATGAGAACTGTTATTAGTTAAGCACTGTCCCTGAATATCAATACTTCTTCACTGTCAACCTCCATTGTTATCAATTATCTGGGTTTCATTCACATAGAGAACAAAAGCTGGCTAGATGGCTAAAGCATTAAAAATTCCACTCAGTGAAATTTCAAAGGTAATGCTGAATGAGACTGAAGGGAATAATTGATTTTCTGATCCAAATTCAGGACCACGTCTAAGGGTCAGACACGGATTATCCTGCACACCATCAAAAAAAAAAACATAAAACCAAAATAAGCTGCTTCTGCTTTCCTCATGCCGTTCTCAGCTTAGTGCCGTGCTGGTATTCTGGGTGATTTACATTTTGCCCAGTACAACCAAAGTCCAGTTTATTTTTTTTTCCCCTGACTCAGGTGTTTTTGAGACATGATTTATCTTTTGGGTTTCTTTTAACACAACACAATGATACCTCTTTGTTCTGGGTGTAGCTGAGCCACCTATCTAAAGCAATAACAACTCTTACTGCATCTTCAGTTGTCAAGCTTTTGATCTTGTACAGGGTACTAAAACATTTTGAAAGACTAGTAAATTTATGATTATATTTGGACGCATACTTAGTCACAACAATCTTATATATAAAATAATATCTTACCTGAGTTGTTGAAAAAATAACAGAGGGAAGAAAACAGAAAAAAAAAAAAAAGAAAAAAAAAAAAAAAAAAAAAAAAAAAAAAAAAAAAAAAAACAAAAAAAAAAACGTTATTAGAATGAAAAAATGACTTTACTCTTTCAAAATGCTTCACACAATCTCTTCAGTATCATGTTTTCATTTTTACTAACAATGGATTTTTATTAGCATATGATTAGATATCTCATGTAAAATAATTTCCCTCCTGTACTTTTGTTGGTGTACCTTTTTTCCTTCTCAGACAGTTCTGTCTCATTCCTTATCTCTTCCCTAGATTTTGGTCTAGTCTCTAATGCTAATACCAAATTCGATCTACCTTTATATTCTTAAATATAAATCTGAAATTATTCCCTGATAGTTAATACCACAAACCTGACTATGATTCACTAGATGGGCAATTGCTAATTTATGACACCAGTAAGGGTTTCTAGAACTTCATTCCAGGTCTTCTGGAATAATGGCAATTCTCATATTCTTTTCCTTCTTGCACATCTGCTCTGAAAAACTCCCATGAAGTAACACATGCATTTCTTCATTAGCTTTCAGGCTCCCTTTTGAGTGATATTTGCATGTTCTGCCAATATTAAAACTGCAAATCAAGTCTATGTTTTTGTTAATTTTCTCACAGCATAAAACCATCAATTTATAATATAGTTATGAAGTTTAAATTTTCTTCTACTATTAACAGGAATTGCTGTACTTCACAATTTTCATTTTATCTTTCCTCTCCTTAAAAACATAAGCACTATTCTACTGGGTCAAGAGAAAGTTTGAATTCACCTACTTAATTCATTTTTGTTTGCAGCCTGAAGGTATTAAGGCAAATAAAGAGTTATAGATCACAGACATGCAATGACTGATATAATCACAAATTTTTTGACTGATACACTCTTCTAGCTATGACAATCAATGATTTAAATACTTCTTGTAATAGAGATCATACCTAAACTCTGTTTTTAATAAATAACAAACACTTGTTCTCTCTGAATTTGCCTAATCCTTTTGAAAATCTATTTACAATTCTAACATTTGCAACATTTGGCAGCCATGAGCTTCACAGTGTAATTATATCATATACAAGTTTTGTTTTATTTGCTCTAAATTTCTTGCTTGATAGTTTCAGCCATCCATTTTTGTTGTTCCTTTCATATGACAGAGTGCATAATCATTTTGTATTCAGTTTCCACACACTTTTTTTTTTTTTTTTCCCCCAGAATTCCCATAACCCTCACTATGTCTTTTCTTGAGATGTTCAGGCTATAGCTGTGCCCTGATCTGTCTCTTTCCCATGTCATCATTCATCCTGTTTGTTTATCCACTCCTTAGCAAAGTATTTATTAGCACTGAATGCCTCTTCTGTTTTATCATTCAGAATTATGAAATATTCCTGCATTTAGCGTTCAGATTCAAATTTATCGATATATTGGGCTTATGTGGCAAGGGTTTGGTAGTAATGGGGCTGCAGGGGTGGCTTCTATAAGAAGACTCCAGAAGCTGTCCCATGTTAGATAAGAGCCAGTTCCAGCTCAAAAATCAACCCACTACTGGCCAAAGATGAGCCAGTGAGCGATGCTGGTGGCACCTCTGTGAAAGCATATTTAGGAAAGGAAAAAACTGCTGCACAATGACAGCTGGGAGAGAGGAGAGAGAAAATGAGAGAGAAACAGCCCTGCAGACACCAAGATCAGTGAAGAAGGAGGGCAGGAGGTACTCCAGGCACTGGAGTAGAAGTTCCCCTGCAGCCCATGGAGAGGCCCATGGTGGAGCAGGCCGTCCCCCTGCAGCCCATGGGTACCACACGGAGCAGATCTCCACACTGCAGCCCGTGGAGGAGCCCACAATGGAGCAGGAGGTCTGGTGGTAGCTGCCACCCATGGGTGAATCGTGCTAGAGAATTCCATTCCTGAAGAATGGACCCCATGGTATATGGACCAATATTGGAGAAGTTCTGGAAGAGATGCTCTCTGTGGGAAGCCTACATAGGAGCAGTTTGGGAAGGACTGCATCCCATGGGAGGGAATGCACATTGGAACAGGGGAAGAAAGTGAGGATGAAGAGGGAGCAGAGATGAAGCATTATGGACTTATCATAAACCCCATTCCCCATTCCCCTGGGCCACTTGGGGGGAGGAGGTAGAAGAGGGTGGATAGCAGAAAGCTGTTTTTAGTTTGCTTATAATTTCTCACTGCTCTAGTCTGTTAGCAATAGGCAATAAATTATGTTCACTTCCCTCATGTCTGTTTTGCCTGTGACAAAAGCTGTTTTTAGTTTGCTTATAATTTCTCACTGCTCTAGTCTGTTAGCAATAGGCAATAAATTATGTTCACTTCCCTCATGTCTGTTTTGCCTGTGACAGTAATCGGTGAGCAATCTCACTGTCCTTATCTCAACCAATAAGCCTTTTTTTCATCATATTTTCTCTCCCTATTCTTTTGAGGAAGGGGACTGAGAGAACAGCATGGTGGAGACCCCATCAGTGTGAAACCAAGTGATGATAAATTTGCATGAAATAAGCAAAGTTTACCCCTCACAGCTCACCATTTTCTTCTATCTGCCATAAACACAGTAATTGTGGGTTTTAGCAGATATTCTGGTGGGGTTCTGGGATTGGTAAACAATATTGAAGATTAATCTCTTACCTTTTTTTTTTTTTTTTCCCTTTCCCTTCATTCTTTGGTTACCAGCTTTTTGGTTACCTCTTTGGGAGGAATTGGTGTGAGACTCTCATGAAAAGATTTTTGAAAACACCTTTATCCACAAGTTCATAGATGCTTTAAAGGCTAGTGAATCTGTGAGGCATGATTTCCTTGCACAAAACTGAGGTGTGTTCTTCCATATACCCGGTTTATTCATATTTATACTATTTGTTTTCACTTTTTGCACCAATACATGACAGTGGTTTACAAATCACCACCAAAGTTCTTTTTAGTAATGTATCATAAAAGCCACTTTCTCTTTATTATTTTATTTTTTATTTTTTGGTATCAAGGGAGATTTGAACCATAGGTTAGTTTAATAAACTAAGTCAGAGATTCAACTTTGAGATCTGTATCAATTCAGAGATTCATATCTGAGATTCAGAGATTAATAACTGAGTATTTGAATTTTCTATGAGTACGATCCATATCATATTCAGAGACTTTTTAACCGAGTTTATTAAGAGTGCCTTTAGAACTCATTGAGCACCAGCTAGATTGAGTTGGGCAGCAAGATCCCAGCTTCACAAGTCTTTTAAATTGTGGCATTCCTCTTTTACATTATTTCTGAACTTTGTTATATGTTTGAACTGTCTTCTTTTCTCATAGTCATTCACAAATAATACACTCAAACATCTAGTTATAAACTGTAGTAATACCCAAAACACCTGCAAAAACCTGTTTTGCTCTGACATGAAAAATAATTCTTTTTTTTTTTTTTTTGAATAATTATGTGTATTTTTTTTTCAGACAAAACATTGAAAATTATAGAGACCATATAAGAGTTCTTTTACACTTGAAATCCCTTTTAGCTATTCATGGTTGATAACTGCTGCCAATATTTCAAATATCAAGGATTAAATTCTCCATTGATGGAGTTATGCCAGTGTAACCTGGCCCTATCAGTACAGCCTAATTTCCATTTGTGACAGATGAAAGTCTTTGGAAGCATGGAAACTTCAAAGACCATTACACTGAGAAGTACAACATAACGGATGCATAGATTCAGGAAAAGGCTGATTTATCAAAGCTGGGGGGTAATTAATGCAAATCCCTAGGCTTTAAAGCAGGTAAATAAGTGTGAAAGCCTCACCCATTTCTGCAAAACTGCATATATTGGTTTGCTTTGGTTCAAGAAGTTGATGAGGAAGTCTAAAATATGGCTTTTGTCAGGAATAAGACACAGATACATTTTCTAGACTGCAGACTATATTGTGGGTGCTATGTAAATATGGCAAATATCAATTAGATTTAAGAAACTGTTTTGAGAGAATGAAACATGGTGACATAAATGTTTAATCAGTAGAAAGCCGACTTGAGACATTAATGTGATACCTGTCTGAAGTCAAAACTCTAACTTCTTTTATTACTTCATCAAATGGTACAACAACAAAGAAATGAAGATGAGCTGAAAACAGATTTATCATTTCATTTTTTTTTCCATATTATCCATATCATTTTACCTTTAATGAGCATAAGAAAGTAAAAACATTAAATAAATAAATAAATAAAAAGAATTTCCAAAAAGGAAACTCTCTTTGAAACAAGCTAATATTTCTTGTGGTATATGTGAAAAAGAAGTATTGCGACCCTAAGGTTATTGCCAATTTCACATTTTGCTTTCTGGGCAAAGTCATATTCTCCCAGAGTTTCCCAATAAAGTACAGGAAGGTGATTTATTTATTTATTTAGTGCTTGGTTTCACTTCTCTTTTGGTACAGCTATCAAAGGCATGGAGACAGGATACAAGCCTTAGAACGTTTGAATACACTTATTGGAAGATATATGTCATTTCAGTATTCATCTGAAGGGCAAGAGCCAGGAACTATAATTAAAACAATGCTGAGCATGTGCCAAAAAAGCAGATTTTGAAGTACAAGGCAACTCCTGCACTCAGGTTCAACTTTGTGTGTAAAAATTGTAAATGTCTTAAATATTTAGTTTTTCACTGATTATGGAAATCACATTTTTCCTACCAATTCTGTCATTGCATTATTGGATAGATTGTGGATGTCTTATCTCATATAGCAGCTGGATAGTTAACTTACAGTCCATTTTATATCTTGAAAAGCTTTATTTTATTCTTTTAAATTTAACCTATTTTCTTTTCCATACTAATGAAGTTTTCAGTGTTCTTGTGTGAAAGATCTGCATTCATGTATCAGGAATTAGACTAATTTTTGTCAGAGTTCCAAGAGAGATACTCATTTTCACAAACAGGTTTCTATGGTGGCACTAGTTACACATCTTTCCATAAACTTTGCACTATCCTTTATCATGTTAATCTCCTAAATAAAATATATTTAAATAAAGTTACACAATAGCTATGTTTGGAGTTTGGCCAAAGTCCATAGTTTTTGTATGATTTTTTCCCCCCCCTTTCTAAAAACAAGTATTTTACAGGTTGGTTTTGTTTGCTTAGTCTGTTAACATACAATCCTCCTAAAATAAAGCTTTATGCATAGGTTCCCATCAGAAGATTTTCTAATTTATTGGTCATCTTTTGCTGATTTGCATTTCAAGTAGCTAATAGCATTTTTCCAGTATAACTAATTTCACATAATAAACATTATTTCAGTTGTAAGTCATACAAAGTTTTGCAAAATATTAATTAGAAGTAAGCTTCTACCGTATATAATTATATGCTTAATAGAAATTGATAAATTTTTACCTGGTCTTTCTGCATGTATTTTACATATATAACAATGATATTTCTAGAACTTATAATGATATTTTTACTTATTGAGAAAAATCTTAAAAAACTTTTATTTCCTATCTTCAGAAGACAGACCTGGTTCAAGTACTCACATACAAACTGAAGCTATTAAGAAAATACTTTACTTCTGTTTGTCTATCATGTCTGCAACTGATTACAGATTTTAGAAATATCTTCTTGCCAGCTGGTTGTTTCCTTATTTAAATTAAAGCTGTTGTTGGAATGTTGCTGGAATGTATAATTTTCTGGTATAGTAATATCAGATGAGAGATGAGTAGAGGTTGTAAACAGAGATCAAGGCAAGCTTCTTCTGTAATCACAGTTCTTGAAACATTGTTCCAGACCCTTCACAGTTACACAACTGCTCTGCAATAATACCACTAATGCATTGTGATCTATACCTCACTGATGTACCTCGAAGTACCTCTTAGTACCTCAAAGTGTACTAAGAATTAGATGAATGTTTACTTCTTCAATGCTCATTTTACAGATTCTAAATATAAGGTTTCGTTAGATACATGCCTCGTGAATGAAAATGGCATTCTTGATATGTTATCTCTTCTAGGTCTTTGTTGTAAGAGGAATCCTCTGATAAGAGGTGTTTCTGCATCATTTCTGCGTCATAAAACTGCATTATTTTGAAGAATGTGTCATGATCATAGCATGGCTTCAGAATATAGATAGACCTTTTGATACTCTGTCAGACTCCATCCATATCAACACTGACAACTAATATGGTTTTTGGGTAGGAATTATTCCTACCAGGGTTGCAATGTTCTGATCCAGTCCTATCTGACCATAAACTGAATAATATCAGTCCAGGATGTCAAGAGAGTTTTAGTACTCTGGCACTATGAAAACTGTTAAAAAATTTTACCTGCTCAGGTTTCAGTTCATTGGAGATGAATATCAGTGTATGTCTAGCTGGGATTCATCTTCCCTGCTTCAACCCTCTGAAAAACCCAGCTGAAATACAGAAGGTGAGTAGTGTCCTGGAGATGTCTTTCTCTCTCATTGCTTTGATTATTAGATAATGACTTGAGAGCACATGCTTAATTCTAGCCATTTGCTAGGTCAGATTTATTCTCCTTTCATATGTTTATATGAACTTCATCACTCTACATGCATTCTTATATTATATATTCCTCAGGGAAATGAAAACATTACCCTCTTATGGCTTACATGAAACTCAAACATAAACTGTATTTAAAAATTTGCTGCAGTGAATTTGTCAGTGGTGGACAGATTTCTTAAATCCCTGCTCATTGGTCAGTTTATGATAGGGTCCTTTATTTGATCACAAATAGGTATCACGATCTATTTAGATACAGCAGACTTTTTCTTATGTTTGACAGATCACTACTCTCAATCACTTTTTTGACTGTTAAACCTTTCAGATGCTTTTAAATAATGCCATGATTCATAGAGCTTTTTGGATATTATTACTTCCTTTATTCCATCTTCAACGACCAATTTTATCTTATGTATTCCTTTTAATAAGCTGATTCGTGCCAGGTGCCACTTTTTCTCATCTTCTTTTAAGAAATCAAATGACAAAGAAAGTTAATGATGAAAAACTGCACCATTGGGAGGTCAAAGAGTTCATTTTCTCACACAGACTCATTAGTTGAGGTGGCATACACCAAGGGTGGCATTGATTACCATAGCCTCTGTACTCTTAAAGGTTAATGATCAGGATAATTAGCTGATCTATTGAAACCAGATTACATTCAATTGAGAGAAGTGACAGGTGACTGTAGTTATTAAAAAAGACCAGAAACAGACTCTCTTACATTGTCACTTACTTATTAAAAATAGCCTTAAAAAGGAACCGAGGAAAACATCAACTGTCTCTTTTAGGAAGGCCTAGTTTGATGCTTCCTCTTGCCTCTATTTTATCAATACCCTATTGCCCTAGACATCTTTGTAAAAAAGATTAGCAAGATACAGGCTTAGGAATATATACTCTGGTGGAAATTTTAAAATGTTGGTTACTTATTAAAGTAACCATAGGGGGATTCAAAAGCAACCCACATTTATTTTGACAGTATGGTTCTACAACCAGAGTGAGGGTTTACAGAAGCAGTCCCATAGGAAACCTTTTTTTTTTTTGTATTAAAAATGGTTTGTCACATTGTAATTAAGTGCACGGTGTTGCTGGGGAACAGGTTGTTTCTTTTGCTCTTTAAGTTTAGGAATTTAAACTTGGAAACTATCAAAAGTAAGCATAGAAGATGTTTTTTTTCTTTCCTACATCACAGGAACAAGCACATTTCTGAAACATAAGAGATTGATATAGAAAACTTGTTGGCCCTATATAAGCTGACACTGTGTCTCAACCCTGGAGGCCCCCTGTACCACTGTTTTTTGTTTGTTTGCTTGTTTTGATGGTGCTCCTGCACTGTTAGTGTAGACAGCGTGAGAAAAGAGATCTGCAGTGATAAGTCATGTTACCTCTCTAACTGATGGAACTGGAAAATTGGACAGGAAAGGCATAAAAAAACATCCTTACTTGTCTGATAGAGCCATCCCAATGGATATTTCATAAAGTCTTACTATCTTACTATTCCTGGAAGAAACAGCACATTTAGAAACACAGACCTAGAAGAGATAACCATGACTATTAAAGTCAGTCCCATCTGTTAGATGGATCTTCAGAAGAGTCCACAAGATCACATTTTCTGTTTCTGTTTCACAGAACCACAGAATAGTTAAGGTTGGAAGGGACCTCTGAAGGTCATCTAGTCCACCCCCCTTACTCAAGCGGGGACATCTACAGCAGGTTGCCCAGGACCACGTTCAGGTAGCTTTTGAAGATCTCCAGGGAGGGAGACTCCACAATCTCTCTGGGCAATCTGTGACAATGTTCCATCACCTTCACAGTAAATAAATTTTTCCTGATATTCAGATAGAACCTCTAGTGTTCCAGTTTGTGCCCATTACCTCTTGTCCTGGCACTGGGAATCACTGAAAATAGCATGGCTCTGTCCTCTTTGCACCCTGCCTTTGCATATGAAGAGTTGTAAAATACTCTTCCCATAGTACTTAGGGTTTTTTTTTTTTTTTTTTAAGATAAAAAATTTAAGGAGCCAAACACAAAAG
>VXAA01003417.1:0-82452 GCA_013399115.1 Anseranas semipalmata
CTATCCCTTCTGAAGAGTTTGTAACCCTCTATTCGAATATTCCAGTTATGTGATCCATCCCACCACATTTCCGTGAGAGCATTCAGGTCATGTTTTTCTAATTGCACCATGGTTTCCAATTCCTCTTGCTTGTTTCCCATGTTGCATGCGTTGGTGTGTTTGTTCTCTCAAGTAATTTTAATGCTTAAAATTTCATGTGGAAAAAGTGTTTGACAATTAAAAAAATTAGTAAATGTTCTTTATGAGAAAAAAAATTAAATTGTTAAATAAGGTCATTTTCACATAATAAGAAATAAAAGCAAATTTTAGAGTTACTGATTTTGTTTGAATTCTAAATTATTTTTCAATTATAATTAAATGCATTTATGTTTAAATAGATAGATGAAAGAAAGTATTTTAAAATTATTTATATTAAATGTTTAAATTGCCTTCATCTGACATTTTGTATTGAAAGGCTGTTTCATAAAAGCTGAAGGGAGCAAAAAGTAGAACGGCTAACTCCGCATGCTGATCAAGGATAGAAAATCCATCTCTTCTGCAGCTCTTGTATTTGCTTTTTCCAGATTTCTTCCATAGGTTACCATAGTTACCATTCAACAGAGGAAGTTACCTGAGAGGCAGGTGAGCAGTGTGTTGCTCTAACTGCCCTTCACGTATTGCCTCTCCTGTTCCATCGGTATCAGGCTACCTTCAAGTTCTGGGCTCTGATCCCAGTCTGATGCCAGATCACCTAGCCAGTAGGCCAAAACTTGCTGTGATTTTTGATATTTTCTGCACAAAAGATCTTGAGACAATACATAAGAATATGATTTATTTTGGTAAATTGACATTTTAGAAATAAAACAGAGCTGTAAGATGGTGGAATATCAAGTAGACTTGCATATACAGAAAGGTAGGTACCAAAGCATGTCTGAATGCTGTGTTAATTGTTGTTGCTTGTTCACTATTTTCTCTGACGCTTTCAGTCACTCTTTTTCCAAATAATGGCCCGAATATAAACACATTTTTCATTTTTAAAGTGTTATAAAGGTTTTCAAAGACCATTAAATCAAAATTCCTTTGACTTCCTGACATGAAAATGTTAAGATGCCATTGGGAATTACCTGGACTGATTCCTTGTCATATATGTTTTTTTCATGTTTGTTTATTTTATAACCAACTAATTTGATTTAAAAAGTTTAGTCTTTCCATATAGGAGAAGCTACATACGTATTTATATTCATCTTTACCTACCCCAGAAGATAGTAAACAGAATATGTGTACTACCCAGTCAACAGGAGAAGTATCCATACAGATGCTCAGCAGAGAATTTCCTAACGCAAAATTTCATTTAAATAAAATTCTGATGCAGCTTGAATTCAGTGATCTTCTGATTTCTTTCAGACTCATTGTGGTATATCACATGCCATGTGTCAGAAGTTGTTTGGAATTTTAAGAGCAGAACACTACACATGCCACTTTTTGACCTCAGCTGCAAAAACTTTTTATATAATTCTCCTACATGCTTGTATTCTGCATGACTGGATTAATGAATACAAGAATAATGGGTCTCCAAGGTGATTTACATGCATTGATTAAACGTCAGCATTGAAATGCAGTAGGTTCTATTACTACAGACGCTAAGAACAAAGGCAGGGAGATTGTAACCATCGGTTAAACAAGTTACCTATCAATTCTTTTTAGCATTTAATTACATTTTCTTGTTTTACCAAAAGAATATTCAAATAATAAAACATTTCAAAAGTTGTACATAAAGTTATTTAATTTTACAGTTAAGACATATTATCAGTCCTTTTATTACATGTTAATGGTGTACAGTACAGTAAAGTTGGGGAAGACTAACTTTTACAACATAAGAGAGAAATCAAAATGTTCAAAGGATAGTGACTGATTTCAGAGGAAATAAAATGAAAAGCTTACCTCAGTACAACTTAACAGAGCAATTGTAAAACTGGATTAGATTTTTAGCTCTCTGAAATATTTGAAAAATATGATTATGTCATGGAGAGAAATTGTTAAATTAAGCCTCAATGAAAAAGT
Source organism: Anseranas semipalmata (assembly GCA_013399115.1). NCBI lineage: Eukaryota > Metazoa > Chordata > Aves > Anseriformes > Anseranatidae > Anseranas > Anseranas semipalmata. Next base: position 2,041 of record VXAA01003417.1, read on the forward strand.
TAATTTTCTGTCATTATCAGTATAGATTAAATATCCATGCTAATCACCATGAAAAAACATCTAATAGTGGAATCTCCCAGGAGACTAAATAACCTATGAATAACAAAACTCCTTTCACAACAAATAAAACTTTTATCACTGACGCAAAATGTCAAAACAACTGCATGCTCCAATATGGTGCTACCTCCAGGTTTCATCCCCATCTTACGCAGAGTGTGTCATCTGTCATCTTATCCATATGAAATATGTATATATATATATATACATATATATGCATATGTAAAGATTAAGTCCATATTATTACAATCAGACAAATCCTGCTTGGACTAGTGACAACAATTAACAATTATGGGACACAACCATATCCATGTAAATAATTTGTGTATATTCAAAATGATGATCACTTCAAGTATATTTGAAAGGATGCAGCTTTAGAACATATATTTTCTAACATTTTTATTTCCGTTTTAATTGGGACAATTGGGACAATGTATTTATTCAGCAAGTTCTTTATTTCATTCATCTATCCTGACCAAATCAAAGATTGTGAAACTTTAATAGATTCTTCTTGTTACTACAACTACCTTATTTTGACCAAAGACCAGAAGAAGACACGTTACATTCAAATCATAATAATATAGAATACAGAATAGTTAAGACATTCAGGGAACTGAGATAAGTAACGCATATAGGAAGTGTCTCATATCAGATATCTCTCAACTAGCTGAGAAACGTGGTAAAAATCTGTTTGCTTCTAGGCAGAAAAAAAAATAGTAGCTCTGAAAAGATTAATTCAACTAGGATTTAAGAGGGAGACAACAAAAGTGTGCATTTTAAAAATGGAATGTACACTAAAAAAGAAAAAGAAAAGAAAGAAATCTTAAGGCTGTATTGGTAAGAATTTGTGTTTTGTTAAAGATTTGCTCTCCAATATTATAGCTGATTAAATAGGTTCTGCAACAACTTATTTGCATGTATGTATGTACATTCGATTACACATTGTAATAGTACTTCAATCCTTGTATGTGGGGGCTGAAAAACATTCTCATGTATCAGGATTACACAAATTCTTACTGACTCGCTTCAGAAATCCTTCTGTCCCAGGTTCTTTTGCAACTCCTGATGTTTCTGAATGATTTTCCTGTTGTTTGCTGTGGTGATGAATGCTGATAAGAACAACAGACCAGATAGTCATATCTCATGTAACATCTGGTCTTCACCTCATTCAAGGTTGGTAAGGGATCATGATCCCTGGTTATGAGAGAATACTTGGATGGAGAAGTAATCATTACCAGCTCACACATTTTTAGCACCATAAAATTATTTTGGGGATGATGGGGAAAAGACAGATGGCTTATAAAGACATCAAGTAGTTAATTTCCAGTCGTTCAGAAAAGAAAGAGGCTCCCTGGGGCTTATGCTGCATCTTGGTATTTATTGAACTTTAAGCTACAACCAACAGGCTGGTTAATAACAATTCATGCAGCTGTCAATCTTTTTGACCAATGTCATCAGTATTTCATGCTGCCAAATAACAACAATTAAGAATCAGGACTGGAAGAAACACTCAGGGCAAAAGTGTTTCTAACACTATAATGAAATCGACGGTATAGGACAGACATTTCCAATGGGCATTCAGAGAAAGGCTTTCCTGTGATTTCTTTTCAAAACAGTGTGAATCGGTGTTCTTTATCACACACTCAAAGCATTGATGCACTGGACGAAATCCATAATTTTAACCCATAAAACTCAAATAAATATATTTTTTGGAATGTGCATTAGTTAAGGTAAACTAGTATTTTAACCCCAAAACAATGCCTAGATCTAATACACAGAGAACAATTTTTCAACTGTTGATTGATCATTTGCATTTTGGTAAACATTTGCACTCAGCATTAACTGAGATACCTGCCCTCCAGCTCAAATGAGTAAAAACAACCAAATAAGCGTAGCTATGATCAGTAAGCAATTTTCTTTAAAGTTGTACAAGTCCGCTAATATTTTCAAACTGTATTAATTTATATGTCTGTTCAAGCACTGTCTTCCTATCTCTTAAATTTCTCCTTTGTATAACATCCATTTTTGTTTTTCTCCTGAACCTACAAAAATGACCAGATAAGATTGAAATAGCATCCATTACAAATAGTTTGTTATTTGTTGCTTTTTCAGGGTGCTCAGGCACAGATTTTTAGCTCAGATGTTTTTAATTTGAGGCCGTCAAAAAAAAAAACAAAGGTAAAGGCTCTGAGTAAATGTCAAAGTCCATACTAGTAGACAACTTAAACAGATTCACAGAAGTGCAAACAACTTTGCAACTTCACTGTGTATTTAAAGACATAAAATAAATCCCTATGTTATACTGGTTTATAGTGTATTCTGCAATAGGTTTCTTACATCACACAAGGCCTCCTAATCTTTAGGCCTCCTAGTGCAGATAGAAGTGTTTTAATAAAAATGGGCTAATTGAAACATAGGAGAATATACATAAATTACTAAGCCAAAAAAAAAAAAAAAAAAAGCCCCACAAGCAATGGGTTACATAACTGCACAAAGCTANCAAGTGCTCCACAAGTACCTGGGAACACCATACAATGAAAATAAATGAAAATTAAGAAGGAAGTTTTAAAGCTATTGCAGGCTTGCATGACCATTACTTTTTAAATTGAAAAGATGTAGGCATCAAACTCTGCTAGATCAATTATAAAATAAAGATATCTGTTACTTACAAACCAGAAAAAGACACTAAAAACCTGTGTTAATCCCAGATGAAATAAACTGTAGCTGAGACAGGGGGAATAGGTATATCTCCCATAAGAATCAATTTGATAATCATAGAATCATGGTAGTGTAACAGTTGCAGTAGTATTCATAATTACTAGGGTTGGTATGCATGACACTGAAGTATTATGTGGGTGTTTACAAATATGTCAAATAGGTCAGAGCTGTAAATGGAAATCTAACAGTAGAGCTATGAACATGAAGTCATTCACTGAAGGACTGGGGGGTCCTATGTTTTACATATTATTAATGTTAAGTTTACCTGATAAGTTCATTACTCTTTTTATTATTTTTCAGTTTCTATTAGTGTGGAATAAAAATAAATTTAAAAAAAATCATTAAAAATGAAGATTACCTACAAAAAAAAAAAAAAAAAAAAAAAAAAAAAAAATCTACCAAAGAAGTCTTCTCAAAGTTAATAGAGTCATATTGATGATGTTCCTTTCCTAAATAGATACAAAGATCTCATATGGGACCTGGGATGTACTCCTTAGCAGAAACATAGGCAAGATATCTGTAACTGAACAGGAGAAAGAGAGATTGACAACAAAAGTCTAGCTTGTACTGGCTGGTTTAAAGTAATCGGTCATCCTTACAATGGGCAGAATTGCTTATTCTCCAAGGAACAATACTTTATTGCCATTTCTCTTGCTGCCAGTCTGTAGTTGTTCCATTAAACCTATTGATGTTTCTTTCCTCTCAATGGTTACTAATGGAGTAATCTCCTTTGCTCATCCTATATATCTGTCTTGATGATTTAAATACTCAGCTGTTTGGTTCTTAACTTCTTATTAAAAATCTAAGGAAGTTTCAAGTTCTTGAATCAAACTTTTTTTTCTTTCCACAGAGAGGGGAGTTGCGTTTTTCATTTCATTAAACATCCAGACTGGAGAATTCTGAAATATTCATTTTTTTGAAAGGGACAGTGCAAATTCTGTCATACAAGAAAAATGATTTTTCTTCTCCTGATTTTATTTTCTTGTGGCTGAATAATGGCCTATAAACCTGATCTGTCTTGAGAACAGAGCCAGCATACATATACAGGGGTATAGTATGCAGAGGTCTGTAATTCCCACCATTTTTCTTGCATTTTCAGAAATGAATGCTGAGTCAAAACAAAGCTTTTGTCGTTGATGATGATGGAAAAAAAAGAAAGCTTTTTCTTTCCATGAAAAATTCTTCCAAAACTTGTGTTTCCTGCTGAAATTTACAATGTAAAGTAAATGTACAGGAATGACTGTTTCAAGTCTCTAAGCAAGGAGGAAAAATAACTAATAATTCTATGGAGTAAGAAAGCTTTTTTTTTTTTTACCTACAATTAAATCTCACTTTTAAAATTCAACCTGGGGATTAGATTAGCTTTGCAGAGCTGCTTTTAGATTCCTATTCTGTTAAACAAAATAGCTGGACCAGAAAGGTTGAAACAATAACGACTCCTAAATGAGGGCTGCATTTAGGAATGCAATTTTTACTTTTTGATGTCTGTTTCTGAGGTTCATATAGAAACACTTACTTGTTATGACAGTGTGGATCCTGACTGTTGAAAATATTTCTTTCCTCTGCCATCTTTCAAATTTGAACTACAAAAAAGGACTTTACCTTACTATTTCCTAGCTGTCTTTGTGTTACTTTATGTGGGTGATGGAACACTTTAAAAATCATGTTAAGCATCAAGTTAATAAATATCTGCTAGCTGTTTTTTGTTTGTTTTTTTCTTCCTCTTAGGAAAGAAAGACATAAAATAAAGTATTAGCTGCCCTAGGGCGATCCTTGATAGTGAATCCCTCTGTTCATGTTGAAATGAGCTAAGACAATCCAATGTGGCTGAGGACAGATATGTTCCAAATTTATTACACAAGTATTGTAGATTTTATTGGACAAGCAAATGGAGAAAAAGCATGAACATATAAGGTAGGCTGTCAATCAATATAGGCTACAAAGGAAATCTTTTTTTCACAACTAATACTATGAAAATTTTATTGAGTGTGCTATTTGTATTTCTTTTATTAACATTGTGGGATCTCTTTTGGACCTTGCATCAAGAAAAGACACATTGCATGACACATGTAATGTTGGTCCATTGTGTCAGCAAAATATATGATTCCCTCTCTGGAGATGGCATCTGAAATCTAAAACATACCAACCAGCATTCTGTAGAACAATTTCCTGCTAAATATTCTATTATTGTTTGTGGGGCAGAAAAAGGGTTCTCTATACTTGCAGAACCTGTTAGAAGATTAGAGGCAATTTGTCTGTCCTCATAGACCTGCAATTTAATGGAAATTACATCTTATCTGCTCATTGCAGAGGAGCCAGAGGAAGGGAACCCCAACAAATCAGTTTTCTGACATAGTAGAAAGCAATGACATCAGCACTTGTGGAGAAAATATTTCTAATCTATACTTTTACTTTACATTTCAAAAGGTTTGAAAAGCATTAGGTTTGAAAAGCCTTCATCACGAAATGTGCAGGGCCTAAACAACGTACATCTTTGCAAACTGAAAATCTGCAAAAATAAAACTACTAGCTTGTAATTATAGAAATGAATGGAGAGTTTTCATCTTTGCTAAATTTTCACCTAATGATCTCCTGGTGTTTTATGAAAGCAATCTGGAAAAGATTAGCTCCTTGTTATATGTAAAGTAAGGGCTAGTTTAAAGTTGCTTTGATTGTTTCAATCTTATAAATTAAGCCAATAGAAAAATTGCCTATAAATACTCAGCTGTCAATTTCTGGAATCATAATAATAATAATAATAATGACAATAATAATAATAATAATAATAAACATTTAGGATTACCTCAATCTGCAGGATCTGGAATAGGACATTTTAGGGGAACATAGGTTTTTATCCCCTTAATACTTTCTCCAAGTCTCCCAAATGCGTTTTTCTGATCAGTAGAGAATCCTGTTCTCCTCAAAAAGTTTAGAAAACAGCAGTTCTTATTAAGATTTTCAAGGGCTCAACCCTTTTATAATTAAGATCTGAAGTTGCCATCACTTAAATAATAGTACCTTCACTGGGAGCTTGATTATATCAGGAATGATCCAATTTTATTTTTTTCTAGTGTCTTTTTTTTTTTTTTTTGGTGTGTGTGGAATCATTAGGAATTCTTTAACTGATGGATCTCAGTTATCTGCATTTCATACCTATGTCCTGTTTTGGCAGTTTTGAAAGAGAGAAGAAATAAAAGTTCTTATAATTAAAAATAATGACACAGAAAGTTTCAGGAGTGTGTAATCTGCAAAATAATAGCCCCAGGTTACAGGAACACAGTGAGATTGGCAGCCTGCATAGTACAGTACAGTACAATGTCTCTAATTAAGAAAACAACTGAAGAGTACAAGGTCAAGAGCAGAAGAACATTTTGTCTCTTCCCAGTCTCCAGGCTCTGATCCATAAACTCCAGTCTGACCTCTGCTAGGCTCATATAGCTAAGGAGGACCCTGACTCTGAAATCAGTGGTTAATACCCCATCAATATCAGCATGCCAGGGATTTCATTTGTGGATTATGAGTTGTTCTCTGGGTCTGCAGAATGCTATCAGGAAAAAGAAATTCTCTGCTTTTGTGTTCTGCTCACCTGGAGCAAAGACACGCGTGTAACTATCAGGAGAAACATGGTCCAAATAATGTAAAGGAAAGACAAACAAACTAACAAAAAAGAATTCTTAATATCTTCAGAAACACTGCAATCCTGTAATTCTTTATTATAAAGCAATTTTAAGCCATAATTAAACTATTCTTACTACCCTGACAAACTATGTACACTATGCTTTGTAGGTATCTTATGCTTTCAGCAGGTGTGGGAAAGCCAACTTCTGATTTCTCAGAGAGACCCTGAGCAGTTTGGCTTGCTGACATGATGAGAGCGAGTAATAAGCTGATTTACCTCACAAGGAATCCTCTCTCAGGTTTTGGAAGGAAATACCTTTGTATTTTTAGGTTACACTTTCAAGTAGATAAGTGTTCTTGGACCTCCTCTCTTCATAGATTTTGTGCTATTTTCTCCCAAATCCTTTGTCTGAGCTGGACAGCTGCTGGAATTGAAGAATGGTCTGAAACTTTGATAATATGGGGAAATATTTTTAGAGAAGTTATTTCTTATTCAGTTGAAGTAAGTGATATCTTCCTTTGCCCATTGTGTCTAACAAATATAAAGCTAAATAGTATTTTTTTCCTAGAAAGGACATTATCATAATAAACCAATTCTTGCTCATTTATATTTTTACAAAGGCATCTCTTCTGAATGACCCTTTGGCTGCTGAATATTACAGTTAAGTTGGTACATGCTGTTAAAAATATTGCTCTATTTTGCCTTTAGCAATCATGCAGCAAAATATTGCTCGGCATGAAAATGAAATGATAAAGTTAAGAGAGTTAATAATTGGAAGATATGCTACTGTATCTCCTGTTATTAAAATGAGTAACATGAGAGGATTTGGAATACATATCTTTAATTATTTTTGTCTGTCTACTGAGGGAATAGAGAAGTAATGACAAAAAATACTGAAAATACCGATTCAATTTTTATTTTATGGGATTGAACCCATTTTGTTTTCCTTTGGGGCCTTTTCCCTGCACTAAGGATCTGTAATTTCAATTGATTTTATAATTTTTTATCCATTATTTAAACATATAAATTTATGAAGAGTTTAAGAATAAAGTTATCCCACACCTAGTTATTAGACATGATCACATCATAAAAATCTATACAGACTCTTACCATGTTGCTGGATAAGAAATAAAAGCTTTGCCTCCTGAATGTGTATTGGAAGACTATTCCAGAAACTGATACCCCTAACTTATCCTTTTAATTATTTCAAAATAAAATTCAAAAAATAGGTATAAACTATCTGTAAATGTATTTAGGCATGAAGCTAAACAACTTTCACAGGTATTGACTGAAAGGATAAAATTAGAGCTTTGCATTAGAAGCTCACAGTCTCAATTAGAGCTCACAGTCTTCTGCTTTCACATGTGCTGCATTTCACCTAAGAATGTATATGTTTGATTATAAGCCTTCTTGGGACCTCAAATGGCATGTGATTGAAAAGGAGCCCAGTGAATGAATTCAAGAAAATAAGACGGCTGAAGTGATTCTGTGGAAATGTTCTTTAGCTGGAATACATCATTTTCTCAAAATGAGACATTTTGGTAGGTAGAACCTTTCTTCTTCCAGTCCGTCTGTCTGCAGTTCCACTGCCAGCTGCCTCAGAGCTGGCTTTTCCCAGTCCTGACTCCAGAAGTCAAACACACTCAGTCTTTCTTAAAGAAGGAAGGACATCCCAATCCTGCCAGAGATATCAACTTCAGCCAGGCTGCTGCAAGCAAAACAAAATTAAGGCGACTTCGCCTTGGCTGCTGGACCATTCCTTTTTTAACAAAACCTTTCATAGCTATTTAAATATGAGCAGACTAACCCCTGCAAAGGGATCTCGATAGGCTGAATTGGTGGGCTGCATCCAATTATATGGTATTCAACAAGGCTGAATGCCAGGTCCTGCACTTGGGTCATAAAAACATCATGCAGTGGTATAGGCTTGGGGAAGAGTGGCTGGAAAGTTGCCTGGCAGAAAAGGACCTGGGGGTGGCAGCTGGCTGAACATGAGCCAGCAGTGTGCCCTGGCCTGTGTCAGAAATAGTGTGGCCAGCAGGATGAGGGAAGGGCTGTACTTGGCTCTGGTGAGACTGCACCTTGAGTACAGTGTTTACTTTTGCACACTTCACGACAAGAAGGATACTGAGTTGTTGGAATGTGTCAGAGAACAGCAACAAAGCTGGTGGAGGGACTAAAAAACAAGACATGAGGAGTGCCTGAGGGAACTGGGGTTGTTTATTTAGCCTGGAGAAAAGGAACCTGAAGGGAGAACTCATTGCTCTCTACAACTACCTGAAAGGAGGCTGCAGTGAGGAGGGTGTTGGTTTCTTTTCTCGGGTGACAAGTGATAGGATGCAAGGAAATGGTCTCAAGTTGCACCAAGGAAGATTTAGATTGGACATTAGGAAGAATTTCTTCATAGAAAGAAGCATTGGAACAGGCTGCCCAGGGAAGTGATGGAGCTGATGTCCCTGGAGGTATTTAAGAAACATGTGGACGTGGTGTTTAGGGACATGGTTTAGTGGTGTACCTGATAGTTAGGTGGATGGTTGGACTTGATGATCTTAAGGGTTTTTTCCAACCCAAATGATCCTATGATTCTATGATTCTAATCCAATTACCCTACCTTTAGGCTAAGTGATGCATACTCAGTTGTGTACTCTTTATGCCCCACCCTGTGACCCATTATGAAGGATATTTATGGTCTTGGAGCTATTCCAAATATAGATAAGATTTTAAAATAACAATTTTTCCAAAGACACCATTATTATTATTATTGTTATTATTATTATTATTATTGTTATCATTATTAATATTATTAATATTAATATTAGCATTAATATTAAGAAATAATAAAATAAAGCAGCACATCAGGACTTGGAAGAAGAACTTAATCTTCCTTAGGATGATCCAAACAAAAATGTTCCCTGGGTATCCTCTTTTGGGATCTCCTGTTTCCTCTTTTGGGACAGAAACTTCTTGTCAAATTATGCTTTTAAGGCATGGTTGCTGCGACTAAATTATTCAAATTGTATAAAATGCTTGAGGTCCCATCAGTTTGCCTGACTTTTCAGGTGTAGATGAAATTCACTGCTGAGAGCTCCTCTGGCAGTTCCAGTGACTCTGAGATTTCTATCCTACGGGCAGTCATGAGCAACTTGGAAAGAGTTGCATATTATCCTGAAAAGATTTCATGTCCTGATGGCATCTAGACTTAAAACATCATAGAGCTTCAAGCAACAGAAACATCAGAGTAATTTTTTAACCTCGAATTAAAACAAACAAACAAAACAAATATCATTCCTTGCCCTTACAGAAAAATAAATCCCCTTCCTCTGAAGGCTCTACTAAAGAGTTTTTGGGCATTGCATCTTTACCATAAGTATAGTTTCAACATATATAAATCTCCTTGCTATCTATTATACCGTAACAGAGGCATCAACACCAGAGACTATTGCTTAATTATATTATCAAGTTTTAGTAGCTAACTTTTTTAACTTACAGCATAGGTTGTATACCAATATATTTCTTTTATTACTGGTGAAAGAAAAACCTGCAGTAGTGGACAAACCTTTTCAGCAAACACCTTTTAATTTACTTTAAACTGATTTATCATGTAGGATTAAGTGTAATTTGAGGTGTAGTATTATTATTATTTTTTCTCCACAGGAAACAATAACTACTTAGTCAGTAAATCCAAAGTCCTAAACAAAAATATTGCCGGAAGGGACTTCAAAAGGCTATTCATCTACCTCTTTGCCCTCAGGCAGGGTCTCTGTTATTGCCAACAGATGGTTGCCTAATCCTGTCTAAAAAAAATCCCATGTTAGGGAAATGTCCAAATTCCTGAATTAGGGAGATTAAAAATTAGAGAAATTTTTCTCTTATATGTAACCTCAGACTCCTTTCTTGCAATGTATAACCTCTGCAACATGTATTCCAAGGTGTTTATAATTTCTCTCAACCCTTTATCAACAGTTTTAACTATTTCTAACTTTGCTAGAAGAAGGAATCAACCCCTTCTCAGATCAACACTGATAAGTAGTCAGATGTGTATAATTTCTTGATTTTTTTCATAGTTCAGTACAAAGGTAGGAACAAAAGAAAAAAAAAAAAGTCTTCACAAAGGCAATCATCTATTTCATCATCCAAATGCTCCCATGTTGTGCTGTGGGCTAAAGACAATAAACTGTACCATGAATAAGTACTTACCTCCCTTTTCCCAAGTTTATTTTACTGTTTACAGTTCAGCTACAAATTTTAGAGGGTAAGAGTTTAGTTTCCAGAACTCTTTTTTTTTTTTTTTTTTTTTTCCCCAGTAAAAGGAATTATTTCATTGTTTTTTAATTAAATTCTTTCTGTTGTCAAAGGTCTACATTGGAAGTAACCTAGCAAAATGTCACTCATTTTTTTTAGGAAATCTTAGAAAATTGATCTGGAAGGGATCTGGAAAGCTTAATTCATTTTTCTTGCTGAAAGAGGGATCAGCTGTCTCTATGTCAGTTCTGACAGACATTCCTACTTTCTTTTAGAAAGCTCCCACTTCAGAGAATCCACAGCCTCCCTGGACAGGCTGCTCCCATGCATGAGTTTGTTCTGATGTCTAACCTAAATCCCCTTTGCTGCAGTTTAAGTCAATTGAAATGTGGTGAGCTGATATTCTTGCCATTAGTAAAAAATATGTGTCCTTTGTGCTGGAAAACTCCTCAGGCTTGTGGTACGACAGAGTTAAAGAGCATACAGACTCTTTCTGGCTTCTCAAACGAACAAACAAACAAAAAAAAATCAAGGGTTTTACTGTTCATTAACAGAGAACTGCATTTCTTTTAATGAAGTCTGATAATTTGTAGTGCACTGCTATTCTCCTTCACTTAAAACCATGCAAAAATATGTTTTGTTTTGCTTTGTTTTGTAGATGGATAGGTTAATTAGTTTTCTGATCAACATTCTATAACTGCTAGTGTTGTGGTTTAACAGGCAGCTGAGTCCCACACAGCCACTTGCTTACTCCCCAACAGTGTGATGGGGGAGAGAAGTGGAAAGGTAAAAGTGAGAAAGCTCCTGGGCTGAGATACAGACAGTTTAATAAGTAAAGCAAAAGCTGCACACACAAGCAAAGGAAAACAAGGAATTCATTCACTACTTCCCATCAACAGGCAATTGTTCAACCATTTCTAGGAAAGCAGGGTCCATCACAAGTAATGGTTACTTGGGAAGACAAAAGCCATTACTTCAAACTTCCCCTTCTGCTCCTTCTTTCCCCCCAGCTTTTATTGTCGATCATAATGTCCTAAGGAATGGGATATCATAGAATCATAGAATGGCCTGGGTTGAAAAGGACCTTAAAGATCATCTAGTTTCAACCCCCCTGCTCTGGGCAGGATTGCCAACCACTAGAGATATCCCTTTGGTCAGTCCGAGTTAGCTGTCCTGGCTGTGTCCTCTCCCTGCTTCTTGTGCATCCCCATCCTCCTTGCTGGCAGGACAGTGTAAGAAACAGAAAAATCTTTGACTCTGTGTGAGCACTGCTCAGCAACAACTAAAACATGAGCAACTATGAAGAAAGTTGACTCTATCCCAGCCAAAACCAGGTTTGCCAGCTAAGGTCTTTGCAATGAACAAAAACAGACTCATTGTTATAAACAGATGTGTCTTTTTTAAACTACTTCTTTGTAATAACAGTGGTTGTGTTTTTGCCAGTGTAGCTTGGTCTTTATCACTATCTTTTTTTGCTTGTGTGAAAGCTTCCACTTTCTGTAGTAGGCAAGTGCTCTTTGAGTCCTTTTAGAATGGACATACCCTTACAGGAGGGAGGGTGTTATAACAAATTACAGAAGAGATGTTGGATCCCTGCCTATCACAGAATCACAGACTGGTTGAGGTTGGAATGGACCCTGGAGGTCACCTGGACCAACCCCCCCTGTTCAAGCAGGGATGCCTAGAGCAAGTTGCTCAGGTCCTTATTTACTCATGCAAGAGTTGGATCAAGTAATCCAACCCCAGACAGTCTGTTGATGACAATCACCAATTTATCATCTGTGTTTGACAGTCCTGTGCCATAATTTTGCTCCATTTTTTTAAGCCAGAAGAAAGAGCAATGAGGATGGTTGCTAGATTCTTGGGTCCAAATCACCCACTAAGTATGTTTATGTGGATTAGACCCCCACCTTTTGTGCACAAGTAAAGTGACTGGAGTTTGAGGGTGAATCTAAGCGATTTCCACAGTTTCTCTGAAAAGAGAAAACAGCTTTCTTCCCATGAGGGGATACTGTCTTCCTCCACGAAGGAAGAATTTGAAAAGGAATTGATCTCAAAAAGGAGGTTTTGGGGTGTGATGCTTCAGGGCCTCTCCTGGAACAAAACATCACATTTTGTGAAGGATGTTGTACGAAGCCATGACTGAATCTTACGAAAAAGAAAGTGACATATCTAGGTGCTTTTTTCATACTCCTTTATAACAGCAATAGTCAATGGAAATTCTCAGATCAGATGAGTCACTCAAAGGGTCACAATACCCTGCTGAGTGCCAGGTGTGATCTCCTCCCCAGAGCGTTCAGGCCCAGAGGTTTCAGCCTGGCCTATGGTCAGACTACAGTGCTGTTGATGTGCAGAGAGTGGGTCTGTGTGGGAGATCTCATCAACACCAAGGAGATGCTTTAACTACAATAAAAGCTCATACTTTAAGCTTGCACTATTTTACCAAATTTGGGTGCTTTTCTGCATTAACCTCTGCTCATCTAGCTGGACAAGCATCGTAAGCCACCAAGGTATCATCAAAAATGAACAAAATCTAGCACACGAAATCTATCTCATACTACCTAAGTGGGTAGCAGAGGTTTGCCTTCTCCCTTCACACCATGCTGTCCTTACAATTTCTCTGTCCTTTTATTGTGGGAGCATTTTCTCCCCATTAGGAAAGGATCTGACTACACACTCCTGGGTTTCTGCAGCAGCTGTAGTTCTAGTCCTTTAGAAATGAGATTTCCTGGCCTGTGGTGACTCATAAAATAGGACCCTTGTGGGGTCAATGGCAAAATAATTCAATGTATTATTAAACATATATATCAGATAGAAAGAATTAATGTCAGTTTCTCAAACCTTCTTCTACCTGTCTCAATGTTCCACTTAACATACAGTATGTTGTTAAATGTCAGTCTGTTCAGTAGGAGTGTTAAGTTATGTACTAGTGAAAAAAGTTAACAACATCATGCAGTATGGACTACAATAAACCTAATAATCTATCCCAGCGATTCTGCAGAGCCCTTTTAAAGGACAAAAAAAAAAAGGTTAGGGGGTGTAAATCAAAAAGTTGTTGTAATTTCCTTACCCTACATTTTCCAGATGTATTAGTTGGGACAAATTATAACATAATCTAAATTATATCCTTAGTGGCTACAGCAGGGTAGGTGATGTGGATAAGGTAGCAGGGTAGGCAGGGCAGGACAAGCCCACAATGAAAATGTACATGTTTCACTGGGCAAAACCAAAGGAAGAGCAAGAGGGGTTCCTCTTGGCCCCACAGTTTGTCAACAAAAATGTCTTTATGGATGGAGTGTCTTTATTGTCCCATAATTATGCTCCAGTGATTATCCATTATTATGGGTATCTCCAGAAGAGATTTTGCGAGTGTTTCCTGATCCATGTCAGGGCACTGAAATTAGCCCAAATCACCTCACTGGGCAGTTCAAGCTGAAATGGTGGAGTTTGCAGACTGGGAACATGACATGCTCTGAAGGCCAGCAAAGGCATCTAGCTAACTTCTTAAATCACTCCACCTAGATACATCACAGGTGTACTGGGTCTGGCAGGGATAGAGTTAACTTTCCCTGCAGCAGCCCATATAGCATTGTACTCTGCACTTGTAGCTAGAACAGCGCTGGTATCACACCACTGTTTTGGCTACTGCCGAGCAGTGCTGGCACAGCACCAAGGCTCTCTCCAGACCCCTCAAAGCCAGTAGGTGGGGGTGGGCAAGACGTGGGGAGGGGACATGGCCAGGGCAGCTGACCTAAACCAACCAAAGGGATATTCCATACCATATGATGTCACACTCAGCAATAAAAGCTGAAAAAAGGAAGGAGGGGGGGGCTCTCATTGTGAAGACGTCTGTCCTCCCGAACAACCGCTACGCNAGTGAGAGAGTGGCTGTGGTGGGGGTCAGCTGCCCGGCAGGGTAAAACCACCACAACAGGTGATCTGGTCATGCTTTCACGGCTAATCTTGCAGAGTCACAAATCAGTGGCCAGAGTAAAACAGACAGTCTACTCTCCATCTTCTTCTGAAGGCTTTTTTACGGTAGGATTGACATGATTTAACTGTGTATTTTTCGTTGTTCCAGTGACTGAAAAGCCTTAATATTCTGTCAGAATTTTAAAGACGTTCCAGAACATTTCCATAAAAGGTAACTCCCCCCTCCTCTTTCCCAAATCACAGAATGGCTGAGGTTGGAAGGGATCTCTGGAGATCATCTAGTCCAACCCCCCTGCCAAGCTGGGTCACTTGTGCATGTTGCACAGGATCACATCCAAGTGGGTTTTGAATATCTCCAGAGAAGGAGACTCCACAGCCTCTCTGGGCAACCTGTGCCACTGCTCTGTCACCCTCACAGTAAAGAAGTGCTTTCTTATATTCAGCTGAAACTTCCTGTGTTTCAGTCTGTGCCCATTGCCTCTCGTCCTGTCGCTGCGCACCACTGAAAAGAGTCTGGCCCCATCCTCTTGACACCCTCCCTTCAGATATTTGTACACATTGATAAGAGCCCCTCTCAGTCTTCTCTTCGCCAAGCTAAACAGGCCCAGCTCTCTCAGCCTCTTCTCGTATGAGAGATGCTCCAGTCCCCTCAGCATCTTCGTAGCCCTCTGCTGGACCTGCTCCAGGAGCTCCATGTCCCTCTTGTACTGGGGAGCCCAGAACTGGACACAGATATAGTATACATGATTTATTAATTTAAGTATTGGTTGCTTTGAAAAATAATTTCAGACCAAGAGAAAAAAAAAATCTACCTTTTTGAAACACAATGCAGTACATTATAATCTTCAATATGTTTTAATATGTTTGCTTGTATCATCTCTGGAAGGCTTGCTTTTATTTTCAAATGTTTTACATAGACTCTCAATAACTGCTCTACATTGCAAATGACTTTCATTTTGGATAAGAAAAGTTTGACAATAATGTTCTCTCTAATTGTGCTGCTTCAGTATGATACCATACTGTGTATTTTGGTTTTTCAAATCAGTATTTACCTTCTGTTATATTTGCATATATACCTTTTGTGGTAAATGCTAATTGGAAATGTCAGAGTTCTCTTTCAATTTAATTAGCATAATTGCACACATAAAAGAGTGGAAATCTTTTTTAATTTAAATAACATTTATTAAGACTGCCCAGAATATCTTCGTTGTTGGAGTTACCTAGGTAACCTTAAGCATATCAACTGTCAACTTACAGAACAGCTTGACATCTGAAAATGCCCGTACACTTACAGCACTGGAGAAGGACTGCCATCCAGCTCTTTGATTTGTTCCATTTTTTTTCCTCTTCAACACAAATAGAGAATCTGTTTTTCAGACTTTTCTTCTTTAATTGTTTCATGTTCCTGCCTTTCTGCTGTGTGCTTTTTTGGGAACTGAAAGTCTTGTTTGGGAAATGTGTTCCCTGATCCTCTACACATGTACAGAAAGCGTACCAGTCCCCTGTGGGCTGACAGCAGAGATGATACTAGGGGGATGTAACTGCTGGGCAGATTTTTAGTTATATCAAGTGGATCTGTCAGTGGAGTTTGCTCCCATCAAAAAAAAAGTAGGATCTAAAGAAAGCAGTTGGTACTGGTATTTTCTGGCATGTGTGTGAGTCAAGTGAAGAATGTGCAAGCATGCTTTTGAGCAATGACATGTGAGGTAGGCTGTGAAACTCTGCTACAGACAGATGTATGAGACACCCCTTCTACTTAGCGACATGCATTCTGCAGACTCCTAAATGTCCCATGTTATTTTGGGTAAATCATTTCTGTTCTGCCACATTTCCTCACACATGGCATTCAGAAAGAAATTCACAGGAATGTACAAGAGGAAGGGATTATCTGAGGCACTATGGAACCTCATTTCCTATGTACTTAACAACTAGAAATTCAGCTCTACAGTAAAACACCAAAAAACACAGCTAAACTATCAGATGGTCTCTGCAATATTTCTGATATCTGCACAGGCAGTTAATGTGACCACAAGATCCACAAGAAAGTAACCTTCCAAAAAAAAATTCCAAAATACTCTAAAGGAGCCTTTTTCACAGATTTTTTTAAACTCCTCCTTCACAAAAGCACATGTAATTTCCACTGACACCAAAAATACTTATACATGTGAGGGCATTTATGAATGGGTGACTACACAGGCACAGGGAAATAATGGAAATAACATAAGGGTTTAATGATGATAAGAACTCGGTGCTCTTTTTAGAAAAAAAAATGTCTTTGGGTGGGACAGTTTATTACTGCATGGACAGAGATTTGGAAATAGAACCAAACAGAGTTTACAGATGTTTTGTTTGGAGTTTTTGAAACTGAATTCAATTTCCATACTTTAAGCTTTAACAAAAATTACTGGAGCACATTAAAATTCTTATCAATTTTTTTTGGTAGCAATTTTGATAGCAGATTTTTTACTCTGAGAACAAAATAATCATATATTGTAATAAGCTTTCTACACAAAATATGAAAAAATAAGTTTTATTTTTAAGGAAAGGGCAACTCTCTTTGTAAACACTTGATTTGAAAAAGCGCACTTGAATGAATGAATTTATTTCCATTCAAACAACACTTTGGAGCCTCACTGAAAAGGCAGCCTGTTCCTTAGTGTCAGTGCTGAGGTGGCTGCTAAGCTTTGTGCAAGAAGAAATACTTCCAAGACTAATCCATGGGCTATGCAATGGCTGTGGCATCGCTTTCTTTTCCTCATCACGCACAAGTCATTTCCAGAGATGGAAGACATTTTGAATACAACAGAAATGAATTGCTGCTCAAAAAATGTCTGAACTTTAGGATTTGTTTTCATGGACACTTTAGCCAATTTGTAAAATATACTTGTATAAAAGTTCTCACTGCATAGTCTTCTTCCATGATGTTATAATGCAGGGCAATTCCCTTAAATGGAAATATATCTGAAGGGAAGTTGATTCACAGCTCTTTCACTTGTTGTTTTAATTGAGAAGGATACAGTGAATGGTTTCTACTCATGAAAAGTTGGAAAAAGAAACTTAGCCTTAGGCTAAAGTTGGGTTAGGGATCTTTAGGGACTTATTTTGTGTCAGCAAAATTACTTGGAGTTTTTGTGTTGTGGTTACATGGCTATTAGGATAAGCCTTTGGTCTGTAAGTAGGGCTTGGGTACACTGTATGACTTAGTCCTCCTCGTGCATCCGTAACTGCTTTGTGAGCTGCACAAGTCATTTCCAGACCCTTCTGGTGTGGTGGTTGTCAAGATCAGATTGCCTGTTTATGTAGCCAACTGAAACAGAGTTTACAGCCTTGGAAAAAAGCTCAAGAATGTGAAAGGTGATACAGAAACTCTCTGAACACTCTGTGTACTGCAGAATAGATTAAATCTTGAGAACTCCTGGGCTAGTAAGATGAGTTTGCAGTCTCTCTCTCTCTCTCTCTCTCTCTCTCACACACACACACACACACACTTTTCCACCTCAATTACACATTTCAGACATGTTTTGTCAGGCTGCAATGTCTGGCTAAGCAGTTCACTCACCTTGTTCCCACACTCTGCTCATTATCAGTGATGCTGTCTCTCTGCTCATGAGGTTCAGAAATTATTTCTTTTCCTGTATTAGCAACTTCACTTTTTACTGAGCAGTGATGTGAGTGATACAATAAAATGTTGTTGAAAAGGGGTGTATCTGGACTGAGGGAGATGGTTCAACACAGCAGGACTCTGCCTCATGTTAGAGAGAGCAAGTGTCAGTTGTAACGGGAATGTAAGTCATTTGCTGGACTACTGGTGATGTTCTTGGCAATGGGACTGCAACCAGTGAAAAAGACACTTGCCCTGTCTGAGAGGCAGTCAGTGCAGTCTTTAAACATAATTCTCAATTCAAAATATTTAGGAGAAAATTTAGTTAGAAACAGAATTATCATTGAATAAATCAGGTTGAAAGGGACCTCAGGAAGTCTATACTCCAACCTCTTGCTCAAAGCAGGGTCATCTTTGACCTTCAAAAAGAAAATAAAAGAAACAATATACAGACATTAGGTGAAAGGTAAAGTCTAAATCAGAACTATGCCTTCTTCTTTCATACAAATCATAATCTTGCATAATGATATAATGGGGTACGGTTGTTGTGGTAGGTGATAACATGACTTTCTGGATTATAACACTCAAGTTGTCCAAAGGACCTGAAATCTAGCTTTCGGCAGCTGTCATTCACACACAGAACAATAGAGAAAGTCAGGACATTGCATGTTTACCTTGGGAACTTATGAATGCAGTGAAGGGAAGGATCAAACTCTGTTGCCTGCCGTTTGGTGAACGAGTGCTGATGGACCAGCCTTCACAGAATCACAGAATCACTGAGGTTGGAAGGGACCTCTGGAGCTCATCTGGTCCAACACCCCTGCTCAAGCAGGGTCATCTAGAACTGTTTGCCCAGGACCATGTCTAGATGTTTTTTGAAGATCTCCAAGGAGGGAGACTCCACAACCTCTCTCGGCAACCTGTTCTGGTGCTTAGTCACCCTCACAGTAAAGACAAAACAAAACAAAACAAAACTGTTTCCTGATGTTCAGACAGAACTTCTTGTGTCCATTTGTTTGTGACCATTGCTTCTTGTCCTCCTGGCTTATCCATCTTTTCTGCTAAGAATTCTTCCATAGTAGCTTACAAAATGTAGCTTCAGCTATGTTTTACTGTTAATCTGGTATGGTGGACCCCTTTGAAGATCCTTTTTGACTGTAGGTTCCATTGAAGGAGGAGTGGTGATAATTATAATGAGCCCATGCAACCTTTGCACTTTGAGTATTTCTCATGAATGAACCCCAGCTTTTATAATCCCTCTTTGCTGGTTTGTGATGTGGAAAGTAGCTGGAACCAGGGTCTACCTTGGCACCTTTGTAGGAGCTGTTTGATTATTGCCCAGACCTCAGAGTTGGAGGACCATGACTAGGGAAGTAGTGACTTTCCATCTGTGGTCACCAAAATTGTAAGGGAACAGCTGTATCACCTCAACATTCGTAAGTCCATGGGGCCAGATGGGATTCACCCCAGGGTGCTGAAGGAATTAGCATATGTTATAGCTGAACCCCTCTCAACAATTTACCAAAGGTCATGGGAGTCTGGGGAGGTCCCTGGTGACTGGCAGCTAGCCAATGTTATACCTATCTACAAAAAGGGCATGAGAGAATATCCAGGAAACTACAGATCTATTTATTAGTCTAACCTCAGTCCCTAGAAAAGTTATGGAGAAAATTGTCCTGGGGGATATTGAAAGACATTTAAAGAACAAAGCTATTATCAGGCATAGTCAACATGGGTTCATCAAGGGAAAGTCCTGCCTTAGTAATTTGATCTCCTTCTATGAAAGGGTCACACACTTGGTGGATGAAGGGAAGGCGGTGGATGTAATCTTTCTGGATTTTAGCAAGGCTTTTGATACTGTCCCTTACAGCATCCTTCTGGAGATATTGTCCAACTGTGAGATGAACAGGTTCAGGCTACGCTGGGTGATGAACTGGCTGAAGGGCAGAGCTCAAAGGGTTGCAGTAAAAGGGGCTACATCTGGCTGGCAGCCACTCACTAGCAGTGTTCCCCAGGGCTCAATTCTAGGGTTATCTCCTGCTCATCATTTTTATCAATGATCTTGATTCAGGAGTGGAATGCATCCTCAGCAAGTTTACTGATGATACTAAACTGGGAGGTGCTGTTGACTGTCTGGAGGGACAGGAGGCCTTGCAGAGGGATCTAGATAGATTGGAGGATTGGGTGATCAGCAACAGCATGAAATTCAACATGGGCAAATCTCAGGTGCTGCACCTGGGACAGAGAAATGCTGGACACAGGTACAGACTGGGAGACGAGTGGCAGCTCAACAGAAAGGGATCTGGGGCTGCTGGTGACAGCAGGCTCAGCGTGAGCCAGCAGTGTGTCCTGGCAGCCAAGAGGGCAAACTGCATTTTGGGATGCATTAAACACAGCATCGCCAGCCAGTCAAAAGAGGGGATTCCCCCACTATATTTAGCATTGGTGCAACTTCACCTTGAATATTTAGTATGGTTCTGGGCTCCACAACATAGAAAGGATATTAAGATACTTGAAAGTGTCCAGAGGAGGGCAACAAAGCTGCTAAAAGGGCTGGAAAGCATGTCCTATGAGAAGAGGCTGAGGGCACTTGGTTTGTCTAGTTTGCAGAAAAGAAAGCTAAGATGCGACCTCATTGCTCCCCAAAACTTCCCGAGGAGGGGAAGTGGAGAGGGAGGTGCTGGTCTCTTCTCCCTGGTGACTGATGACAGGATGCGTGCGAACAGCACAAAGCTGCACCAGGGAAGATTCAGACTGGACTTCAGGAAAAAATTTCTCTATTGTGAGGGTAGAAGTGGTTGATGCCCCACATCCAATGCCTGTCAGTGTTCAAGAAGCATTTGGACAATGCCCTCATTAATACACTTTAAATTTGGCTAGCCCTGAGGCTAGAGGCCAGGCAGTTGGACTTGATCATTTTTGAAGGTCCCTTCCAACTGAACTATTCTATTCTATTCTATTCTATTCTATTCTGTTCTGTTCTGTTCTGTTCTACTCTACTCTACTCTACTCTAAATGTGGGTTGTTTTTTTATTTGTTGCTTACCTTAAATATAACCATCATCTTCTTATTATTCTACAGAAGTGCCATTTTGTCACCATTGATTTTAAAACCTAAGTGTCTTTGACTTTATTTCAAAATCCTTCTTTACAATGAATATTTCCCAGGGAAAAAGAGAAAGATCAGTCTCTCAGCATTAACCAAAATAGGAAGTGATATCTGTAACTAGGGTATAAGCAATTCTCTGACAATTCAAGCTAATGAAGTTTTCTCTGTGAATTGCCACAGAGGCTTTTATGGCAGGAAAGAAACCAGTAGTTCCACTACCAAAGTATAAGTATAAAGATGCTCTTTCTTTAACAGTCTAAATTCAGACCTGTTTTAAGTGATAAAACTGAGTCAAAGATCACAAGATCTGAATGTTTTTATAACTTACTGATGACTAAGTGAATATCACTGCCTAAAAGCTTCAAGATTTAGTGAATAAAACAGAGGCCATGTTACCCTCTTCTCTCAATACATGCTTTGGTACTGAAACATGCGCACTGACAGCTAAGTGGAGTGTGAATAAGGCTTTGCATCTTATAGTTCTGATCTTTGAATAGCATGAATACCCAAAAGATATCAAAAGTTAGGCTAGGAGAAATACACTTCTAATTAAGATATTTGCATTTTGGGGGCATGGTCTTAGCTTCTCAATTTCATTATAAGACACAAAAATATCATGTCAGTAAGAATCAGGGCTTCTTCGTTTTCACCAATTTGCCTTTTAGACTAAGTATCAGTGGGGAAAGGGAAGGGAAGGGAAGGGAAGGTCCTCTTCTTTGTTTCTAATTCCTAGCTCAGTTACATCAATATAAACTAGCAGATCTCCAGAAGTCTGTAGAGATAGGCCAATTTTATAGTAGTCTGGGAGATGAACTAGGCACCAGCCTGCCTAAAGAAGCATATCAGCTGCAATAAGACTGCAGGACTTGTGACAGCTGTGGAAGACTGAATATCATTAGCTTCCCCTCATTTATTTTACTGCTAGGCTTGCAGCATTTGCATTGAAGCAGCATACATGAAAATATAAACAGTGTGATTCTCATGTGTCCTGTACTTCTCTGTGACATTATTAGCTAAAAGATTAAGACATAGATTGCCTCAGTAAGAGGTAAGCTGCCACCCACATTTTTCTACAGAAGAGAGAGATGCCTTTTTTCCCATTAATAATTACGAATATGCTTACTGTAGGTTGAGAAGCACAGGTGGGTTATGAAAACAGAGAATAGAAATGACATTATGGCACTTTTAGATAAGCTTTTAAGTAGTAATTATCCTAACGTTTCTAATGGGCATACGGATCTCACCATCCTCTCTGCTCCTTAGGACCGTAGGCTGGGTGTCCTCTTTGACCTTTATTTTCTCTCATGTAGGTTTTCTCGCTCAGATGGCCACAAAGTTATTACCAATATTCAGCTGATATGTAGAGACCCTTTAGAAAATAGTGTTTTCTATTGATCCAGTATATCACAGTTTGTCTTGTCCCCATTCTTTTTGTACATAGCTCAAAAGTTTTTTAACATTATGTAATGAACCGCTGTTCAGTGACTGGAATTGAGACAAACTTTACTTATAGCACCAAGTTTGAATGTTGTCCAGGAGTACTTGGTAGCATGCAGCCATATATATTCAATCACTAGAGAGCAAACCCTCCTTTCTTAGCAATAAGAAAGGCAAACACTAGTTGTAAAGACTGCTGTAATGAACATGTCAAGAGGAATTTTGATTGCCTGGTCTAACAAAAGCAGAGATGGATTTTCAACTGTCTTACAACTTGCACTGTTGTATATATTGTGCAATAAGTGTTTGGATTGCACTTTCCTTCCACTGAATAATATCACAGGGCAATGTTTCACAACAGAGTATTTTCTGCCATGTTAATGACAGGTGCAGCACAACAGAGAAGACAAATCCTACCTGTGTGGCATCACCTCGAAATCCTGGTGAAGCACCTGGTCTGCCCAGTATTCTGTGTGGAGAATTCAGGCAGAAAACAGCAATTTTCACTAACTGGGAATTTCAAAGGTCAGTAAGGGAAATATGATGTGTAGAATACATTTCTAGTTTTCTCATACTCTTTTGTAATGCTCACACTAAGTTTATTATTTATTTATACAGCAGTATGCAATCCATGTATCAGTAACAAAATTTAAGATCATATATTTTTAATCTTTATCTTCAGCTGTTCCTCATTCTTAAAATTGTATTTGAGTAATGAGTCTGCAAGTTTTATGGAATATAATTTCTATTAAGAAGATAAAGATGTTCATTTTAATTGAAAATGGGTACTGGTGTTCTGATTCTATCCTTAAAAATACCAGCTTCTAATTTGCTCTATAGAGCTAAAATACGTATCTCCTCTATCTATACTTATTGCTAATTCTCAAGATGTCCTCAGACAAATGCTGCTGTTGTAGAAGACCATTTCCTGCAATCAATCACAGCACCTTTCATGAACCTGCTTTGTCATTTATTAAGTACCAAACAAATGGTCCAGAGCAGGTAAATGGCCATTTCTGAGGCCAGTACACATAATTCAAAGCAAGATAATAAATTAGCATTGTGTCATCTGATTATGCATTTTATAGCCAAGAGAAAAACAGTGCACTAAGAAATAAAGTTAATATAAATAATGCAGAGGCCAAAGGGGAAAAACTCAGGTAAGTGTGCTTTAAACACCTCAGTAGTGACTGTCAAGTTACATCCTTTCTTTAAGGAGGTTTCTCTTAAGGATCTTGGTCACCTTCTCTCTCATTTTGTCTTTCACACATATTGCCACTGATGGAGCTTTCCCAGAGACTAAAAGAAAAGGCTGGGTGGCATTTCTGAAAAGTATGTAATTAGTTGCGCATTAGTGAGCTTTCAGATATCAGCTGGAGACGCTCTGCTCTTTGTAAGTATTCAATAGAAGTCATAAATATCAGCTTGTTTTGTCGTTGGTTCATCAAATGGCTATAAGTACCACACTTCTATATTTGTTTTAACTGGAAGTCTGCCATATATTTGTGGTGACACATGGCAAGGTTTGATTTGGCAGGGTTTGAATACACACCCACAGAGAGAAAGTTAGGTCAGAAACACTAACCATGCAAAGGTCATCGCCTTGTTGTGTTTTTAAATTAGCCTGAAAATCTACAGAGGAACACTCCAGCTGTGGTAAGCTCTTATCTGGACTCCTCTCCCACATAGAAACATCTGAGAGAAAGACATTATGAATACATTGGGAGAGTGTTGTATACTGCCAATGGTGTTTGTGTATATAATCAGTTGCTTTACTTTGTTTGTTTGTTTGTTTTTTAATATTTTCTAATGTGTAACCCAGTTGATATGATTTTGGTTTCACTGAAATAGATGTAAACTTGGTATAACTTTCAGTGGACTTGCTTGAATGTTTTACATCATTCTCCCAAAGAACACAGTCAAATCAGCCCTAGAAAATTTTGGTGACCCTTTCGAGTAGCATAAGTAGCTTGTTTCAAGAGAGAGGTGCACAATGACTCTGTGTAATTTCTACTTTATATTTTCATGTCAAACTCAAATCTCAGACCAGTTTGTCAGGAAATTTGATATGAATTTGATATGGAACCTTTGGAGTGAATTGGCCAATTTATGAATTGGAATCAAAAGAATATGTTATGAAGGCTGGTGATATTTGGCACTTTGACTATGTTCTGCTTTGGTATATTGGAACAAGAAGTGAAATTCATGGAGTGTAAATCTGTGAAAGCTCAGAATGAGAAAGAAAGATTTTTTGACCGAGAAAATTATCTCCTTTTTTGATATATGACTTCTGTTTTATTAATAAGTGAGAATCTTCCAAGTTGTCCATAAAATGAGCACAGGACAGCACATTTAATGACAAAGCCATGGAATCCATTGAATAGGGACATATTTGCTTGGCAATATGATTGGCATATTCCATCATGTGGCCTACTACCACTACTATAAAAGTTTTCTTGTTGTGCTAATAGAGCAGGATTTTACAATGGTCCATAATGACCAGCAATATTTTCAAAACTGATTTAGGAAGACAATCATTTAACATGTCCATAAATAGAATTTAACACAAAGAAAAATTTTTTGTCCCTTTGTCGGCTTTTTGGAGGTCACATCATAAAATCACTCATGGAATAATGCTGGAAGTACACTTTAAGCCATCTGACTTCCCCCTGGCAAGATCCTCAGCTTTCCCAAAACAATTGCTGACAGACATTTCTCTAACCTTACTCAAAGATTACCATTAAGAGACCTTGCACAGTGTACCCACACAATGAATCCCAGCACTCATCTGTCCTTACAGCTAGAAATTATTTCCCAATGTCTAACCTAAATCTAATTTCTCTTCTACTTTACTTATACACTTGAGATCTCTCAGTTGCTATTTCTCAGAATACTGCAACCCCAAACCATTTTAGGTGGTCTGCAATATATGCAATAAATCTTGTCAGTAGGACACTGAGTGAAGGATTACTGTTCTTTGTGTATCAAAATGAAAATGCAAAGCTTGACATTTATGTCTGTTTCTGCTGTTTATCAGCTGTTTCTGTGTGGCTTCTAGCACTGTTTCCCAGTCATGGTTATCAGTCTAAAATGTAAGTATGAGTACACCGAGGCTCCTTATGCCTCTGTGCAATCACATATCTCAGAAGACCAGGACTTTATTATTTCTGACATAGAGAATACTGTTTGAATACTGTTTTGAAAGACACCTAGCAGCTATATCCAACAGAAACCTGCAGTCTTGCTTACACCAATGTGATGCTGTTTCTAGGTTTGTATAAATTCTGCCTATGGCTCATCTGTTATGTTTTTTTTTTTTTTTGACACCTGCCTCTGAAGCTGTCTGGAGCAGCAAGTGTCCCCTGTTATATGTTATTATCAGGAGAAAGCTATCTTTGTATCTTTGATGAGGGTTCATAGGCACAGTTTTAATATACATAACAGCAATTATATTTGGAAGATCATGTTCTTTGCCAAGTTTCTGTGTGCTTAGTATAATTAAAATGTCCAGTGTTTATTTTATTTTGCATACCTCTATATAAGAAACACTGTTGCTAGACAATTTGACATTTGGAAGTGGTAAAGAATGACTTTAATCCAACATTTTGGTTTGTGTATTGGTAAGAATTGTAGTTGCCCCAGACCTATTATTGCTATG
This sequence comes from Anseranas semipalmata, assembly GCA_013399115.1. Classification (NCBI taxonomy): domain Eukaryota; kingdom Metazoa; phylum Chordata; class Aves; order Anseriformes; family Anseranatidae; genus Anseranas; species Anseranas semipalmata. The sequence goes on from VXAA01003417.1 coordinate 28,414, forward strand.
TCTAGCAGCACCTAATCTGCAAGTTTCAAACATTGCCATTCAAACATTATCAGACATCACAGAGTGATCAGCAGCTTAGGCATCTCATAGATCCCAAGAAGATGCCTCTCTGAATCTTGTGATCTACAATAACCACACGAAAAGAAGGAGAGAGGTTGACAGAGTCAAACATAATGTTCGGATTGTTTTATTTGTTCATTTAAAGCATTATCATTTTCATAATCAATAATACGTTAAAAATATTAAAAACTTTCAAAAATAAAACCTTTTTTTTTTTTTCGGTCCTTAAATGTGAAATGCTGTAAGGAAAAACAAAAAAGTGCTTTTGTTAGCATCTACAAGCTCATCTATGAAGTTCCTCACAGAGCTCAAGTCCTAAGTATTCCCGTCACGAGGAAGAAATTCTGTGTGATGCAAAGCATAGGCAAACAGAAAATATCTTGACAGACTACTTGTGCTTCAACACCACGGTGTTCCAGGAGGCATACTCATGATATTAAAAGATGTGCTTGTGCCTCAAGAAGTGCCCTGGCTCTCATCAAGTATCTTATTACCACAATTAAGGAGGCTTTGCCTTTCAGTAGTCAGAATAATTCCAGGAGTTAACTTCATTAGCCAGTCTGTTTTAGTAAATTTGTGTTTTATGTACATGTAAAATAATTTTCAGTTTGTAAATCTCTACTTATAGCTGCTAAGTAGCCTATAAACAAACACAGGTTCTAAGATGAGACTCTAATAACTGAGTCTAATTTGTCTTAAATCCCTGAAGTCCTGCAGTACATGTCAGATGCCCAGTAGGTGATTCACAGCTTGCTGACTAAAATGAAAAAGAACCCCTGGGTTAGTGGAGCTAATAAATAACATTGCAGATTTCTGCCATTAAATACTGCTGAAGCTCTATAAGGTAATAATGACAGAATCAGCTTTTTTATTCTTTAATACTGATGCACAGAGTTAGTGATTTAACACTGACACTTCTCACACAAGAAGACACCTTTCATTCCTGAAAAGCCTCATGGTTGATTGATCTGATCTAACACAGATCAGTCGCTAACCAACCCTGGGCAGAATGACACCACTGTTTTAAGAATGAAAAGGACTTCGGTGCATAAAGTGCATATATATATTTCAATATGAAACTATGGGGAGAGTGGGGAACTTGCTAAATAATACATAGGAAGGTGGGCTAATGACTCATTTGTTCCAAAAAAATAGGTTTGATAAGGCTGTTGGAGAAGAGAAAATGGATGCCTCCTAAGGCGAACTCTAAGTACAGTGAAGTATGAATAGAAATCAGAAAGAGACCAACAACAGCATTAGCAAAATACATTCTTCGGCCATTATACACAGTTATTTCTTATTGTAGAAAATAAATGAGCACTTTGGAACAAGTAATGCAAGCCATTTTTATTTAGTTTATTTTACAAGATAAAGAATGACAATCACATCTCAAAATCTTTCTGATGCAAACAAATTAGCTAAAATAAATTTATCAGATTGTCTAAATGTATGTACTTCATAATTTTTGCAAATACGTAAAGAAACCTGATGACACGACTTCTTCATTGCACAGAAGATATTCGCCCCAAATCTTTTAAGACTTTATCTTCTCATTAATTTTGGTGCTTCTGGACATTTTTATACAAAGAGTCAGATAAGAATTGTACTAATTGCTGTATCAAGATGTTTATAGGGCTAGATTGTAGACTGCAGTCTTGCCTGCCAGTGGTGGGTCCATTTTGAAGCCGGCTGGAACTGGCTCTTATCTAACATGGGGCAGTTGCTGAACTCTTCTCACAGAGGCCACCCCTGCAGCTCCCCTGCTACCAAACCCTTGCCGTGTAAACTCAATACATGGATATACTCTCTCAAAGGAATTCAAGAAATCACAGCTGTACCCCTCTACAAAGACTCTTCCTATTACATAAGAAAGCAAAAGCCCAGATGTCTTTTTGCATGATAGTACAATTTGCCACCATCAGACCCCTGAGGCATAAATGGAGTTTCCATATCCTTAGCATCTTAGGCCATAGACAGTCATTAAGATCCATTTAGGCTATAAAAATAATACAACAGTGAAGCAAAAACTCTTTCATGATGAAAGATCTTTGATGATGAAAATTCATAGCAAAAAGCTCATGCCTTTCTGTAGAGGGGAGAATTATTCTCCAAAATCTTGAGAGCATCCCCTCCCACTTAGCATAGAAATGGAAGCTCTGTTGTTGTCATTGCTATAAACATATTATTTACAGACTTTGTGTTTATAGATGAGGCAGCTGTGTGTGCATAGTTGGCTATTTCAGCTGAAAGTAAAAGGTGCTGGACATAGTGCTGGCCAATACAGCTGTCAGGCTCAGAGACGTGACTGAACCACATGAACCCACTGGCTCACCTGAAGTTGATAATTGGAAAGCTGAAACATGGAGAATTCAGTAAGGCCAGGAGGACAATGCATGCCTTTCAAATACTACTACAGGCAGGTCCCTCAGAGTGTGACTAATACATTATGAGTGCCTTGCACCTTTCTTCTTGGTTTTCTCTCCATGAAACTTCCTACTTGCTTCCACTCTGTGCACATTTCCCAACTCCACCCCCATGGGCTTCTATTCCTCTCTTTGCTCCAGGTATTGCTAACCACATCCTTCAACTTTATTCTTCACAGCACAGGGGGCTCTCTCTGCCTTGATTTCTTACTTTGTTAAAGTCACAAACTTGTCGAAGCAGTCCCGGCACACTGCAGGGCTGATCCTCCTTGAGAAGCACATTCCTGCCATGCCGCATACTTGACTGTTGTTCAACTGCTTCTGCTCTTCTTTGCTCATTTCAAGAGCCAACAGAAGAGCTGGCTGAGACATTCAGGGCTGATTTATATATACAAATACTCCAAGATTAGGTACATAACAGCATAGATGGGTCTTGGATGAGGTTGGGGATAAACTGGTCCTCTGAAGGTGCTTGCCACTGGAACAGTTTCTAGTCAACTGGAGAGACAATCTCAGTATCTTACTTTCCAAACAACTGCAGATGTTGCCAAGCATAAGGAATTGGCATGCTATAGTGCATGTTTCTACTGTTACCCCTTACAGCACTTTACAGACGTACTGCTTATGCTATATTGAATCAGTATTTTCCTTGTGAACAAATGTACCAAATCTTTAGCTATTTTAAAAATAAGCCAATTTTCATTAATTATATTACTTCTAGTATCTTGCATTACTGGAGCTTTCATAAGACAACTTACCGGATAAGAAAATCAGCTGGAAAAGTAACCAGAGGTTTTATTTTACAATACTACTGGCAAGCGACCTAGATCTACTGCAAATATTTTGACCAAATATCCTACTTTCCAACAAAGCTTTAAGAATACCATGTAACTAAGGAATACTTTCCTGTGATATACTGGAGTTATATTCTGCTTTTGGGCAGGGCTTAATCCATCACTGGAGATTCTGAGACAATTGTTTAGGTTCTATAGAAGAAATCTTGCTCTAAATAGCATTTAAGTAAATAAGAAATAGTTCCACTCTCATCACTGTTGGAAATGTAACACTAGCAACAAGCACAAGTGTATTGGGTTTACATGGCAAGGGTTTGCTAGCAGGGGGCCTGCAGGGGTGGCCTCTGTGAGGAAAGTCCAGAAGCTGCCCCATGTCAGACAACAGCCAGTTCCAGACGGCTCCAAAAGGGACCTGCCACTGGCCAGGCTCGAGCCAATGAGTGACGTTGGTTGTGCCTCTGGGAGAGCAAGTTTAAGAAAGGGAAAAAGTTGCTGCACCACAGCAGCTGGGAGAGAGGAGTGAGAAACAGCCCTGTAGACACCCAGGTCAGTGCAGAAGAAGGGCAGGAGGGGCTCCAAGCACTGGAGCAGAAGTTCCCCTGAGGCCCCGTGGAGAGGTCCATGGAGCAGCAGGCTGTCCCCCTGCAGCCCATGGGTACCACACGGAGCAGATCTCCATGCTGCAGCCATGGAGGAGCCCACATGGAGCAGGTGGATGTGGCCTGAAGGAGGCTGCAGCCCATGGGAGCCCCCGCAGGAGCAGGACCTGGGCCGGAGCTGCAGCCCGTGGAGAGGAGCCCACGCAGGAGCAGGAGGCCTGGCGGGAGCTGCCACCCGTGGGGGAGCCATGTTGGAGCAGTTTGGTCCTGAGGGATGGGCCCCACGGTACAGACCCATATTGGAGCAGTTCTCGAAGTGCTGCAGCCCATGGGAAGCCCACGCAGGATCAGTTCGGGAAGGATGGCATCCCGTGGGAGGGACCCCACGTGGAGCAGGGGCAGAGAGTGACCATGAAGGAGCAGCACAGAGGCAGCATTAGGGACTGACCGCAGCCCCCATTCCCCGTTCCCCTGTGCCACTCAGGGGAAGGATGTAGAAGAGGGTGGATGGGGGAAGGTGTTTTTAGTTTGCTTGTAGTTTCTCACTGTTTTAGTCTGTTAGTGATAAGTAATAAATTATATTAATCTCCCTATGCTGAGTCTGTTTTGCTCGTGGTAATCGGTGGGTGATCTCCCTTTCCTTATCTCAACCCTTGAGTCCTTTACATCGTATTTTCTCCCCTTTTCCTTCGAGGAGGGGCAGTGAGAGAGCAGTTGTGGTGGAGTTGCTGCCCAGAAGGGTAAAACCACCACCACAAGTCACTTCTTCTTTTCCCTGGAGTAAACATGAGGAGAAGTTATGGTAACTGTGGATTTAGATACTTCTAAATGCTCAGTGGGTATGCATGTTTAAAACGTATATTGCTTTGATCAGGAAGAAAAACTCCAAGCGACGTAAATGGCTGTGAATTTCCTAACACTCATTAAGCTGTGAGGATTACCTAAGTACCATTGAAAATACAGACCTTGGTGGTATGCCACAGGTCTCAGTTCCAACATTCATCCTATACAAAGGCATGGGAGCAAAGAGATCTGAGTTCAGATGAGCTAAGCAGGAACAGGGGGAAGTGGACTTTACATGTTTTGAAGATGGCATGAGCAGAAATGCATTATGTTGCTTCTTCTGGAGGAGTTCTACGCATCCTGGGCAGAAAGCTGACCCTGGGTTCCTGCACACAGCCCCACTGCAGCCAGACAGACCTGGAAAGCCACTGTTTTACTTTTAATCTACATTAATTCCAACTTTCCAAAGGTCTCCTCTAACTGACTACAGAGCTGAACAATTTCCTTTGCTTCTTCTTTTCTGCATGGTTGCCTGGATACTCAGTCTCCTTGAGGATCTTGCTGATTAAAGTGCAGTTGCAATTTGGTGATTTGAAGACCCTGTTCTATCATCTAGACACAGAAATCCTCAGGAAAAAAAAAAAAAGTGATTTTTTTAAGTGCCTGCTTTAGCAGAGTTACTTGGAGACAGATAATCAAGAAGAAAACTCACGCATTTACAGATTTTTCCCATATATCAATAAACATACTAAATGGGAAATGAAGTTTAGTGGTGTTAACTCACCATTTGTATTATTGTGCAAAGCAGCATATTTTCAGCATTACATATTTTTATTATTTGTCTAGGTCTTGTTTAATGTACAACTTGATGTCTGCTTCCAGAATTAGGCACAAACCTTTCCCAGTGTGAGAACATCACATGCCAATATGCACATTGCAACCCTGTTTTCTTGTGGTTGTCACAAGTTCCCTTTTTGATATAATTCTTGGAAAGAAGCTGTAATAAACACACTAAATTGTAGCAGGACAGGAGCAGCATTGTCTTTCTTCCTTTCCAGATCGTACAGAGTTTAGAAAGAGCAAAACTTCCTTCTTGTTGGTCTGTATCTGCTGCCAGCTTTGTCCTTTTTTAGAATTACTGCATGTTTAGCAGTAAATATGGTTAGAATTAGAATCCAATAAACTAATAGACAGCATGAAAAGTTATTGAAAGCCTGCAGGAACTTGTCATCAGAGAAAAATAAATAAATAAAGCTTCTATGCAAATAAGACAAAAAGTGATAAATAAGTGATTTAAAAGTTGTCAGGAAGTAGTTTCCCACAAAATAAAAAATTCTCTTCCTTTGCCTGTGGAATAGAAAAAAATATTTACAAAAAGAAATTCCAGTCTATGAAGGCGAGACACTTTGGTGAAAAATTGATTGTATGATACATTTCTCAAGTTTAATGAAATTGAAAATTCTATCTCACATCTAATAAACCTTTCCTGATACAAATGTAGGCAAAATAACTGAATTGTTGAGAAAATATAGCGTCTGCAGAAACTGAAAGGAAAATACACTTAATAAGTATTTCCAGTATTTACAGCTTGATATGAAGAACTTAGTATTTTGTAATCCGGCTAGTCATCTAAATAGTTTTTTGGTCATTTTTGTTTTATGTGGAATAATGAGAACATTAAATCTATGGCTATTTTTTTTTTTTTCAAATCTTTACTTATATCTCCCTTATTTTTTCAATTAGCCATGACTTTTTGAAAGCCTTGAATTTTTGTCCAGCACTCACTCAGCCATTGCTGTATTACAGCATGGCAGATAAAATATTCTTCCCATTTCAGTACATTTTAAGGCATCTTTTTTGCTTCCATATACCTCAAAAATTGCTGAATTGTTACAAATCTATTCTTATCCAGCAATACTTAATGTATGTATATGCTTTTAACACATTACTGAATAAAGATAGACCTGAGGACAAAGAAAAATATTTTCTTCAACAAACTGAAAATCGGAAATATTCAGCTAAAATGTTCAGCTAAATATTTTGTTAACTTTCTTTGTTAGGAACAATGCAGTATAACTGTATTATCTGCATTTAGAAATTCAGTATCAGATTCAGTTTCCCATTCATTTATTTCCAGTACTGTAACGTTTTTTTTTTATAGCTATGATCTTTCCCTCCAGATAAAATAATTACACAATGTGTGAAGTTGAGCTGAATATCTAGCCTTGCTTCCAACACAATAAGCATATGAATTGCAGATAAGCAGTTGTCCTCCTGTTGAAAATGGTGCAAAGTGGATTCCTTTCTCTTTCAGAAAGAGACATAGATTTTGCAGTTTCCCTGTCACCATCTCCTTTATCCCAAAGTAAGAGTCACCAATTCTCTTCCTCAAGCAGAGCAACAGGTAATGGAAATGAATAATGTGATAAGTCAAGACAGCAAAATGATAGAGGTCAGTTGCTTTCTGGTTTCTTTGTTTGTCTTCAGCTAACATATGATAATGTCTTTTTTCAATGCTAGGCACAATTACATGTTTACTTCCCTTACTGATGAGATGGATGCTGAAAGTCAGGCACCTAAATAAGCTTTATACCATCTGGTATAAACACATATACATTTTTCTTTAGATAGTGAACACTCTTAGCAAGCTGTAGTGACAGACAGGAAAATATTGGGAAAATATATGCTTTATTGCCTTTTAGGTGAGGAGACATAGCAGGGGTTTTTTTCATTCCAATTAACTATACTACTGATATTAATCTTAGAAGATGTTAAGCAAGAATATGACACAGCCCTTAAAAGAAAATGAAAAGCCAAATCAACAACAATATATTGCAGTCTGACAAAATCTCCTATACACATGGAAGAGTTCTTCCCTTTTATAGAACTTTCCGAGTTTTTAACACAAGTTGTCTGATTTCACAACTGACAGTACAAAAAAGAGGTTGCATGTGTGGGAAATGAATAGTATAATGAAGTGAGAAAACAATCTCATTCTTATGGCACTGAGTGATTGGTCTTAGTCAATCTTCAGAAAACTAAATATAGAAAGGTTCAGAGGATTAAATCTGCAGTAACTGAAGGTGTCTAAAGAGGTTATGAAATGAACATAAAGTTTAATTAATTCAATAGATGAGGAACTGCTTAATAGCATAATTACTTGAATTTATTGCAGATATTTCATAATATGTGAGAAATGAACACTTTAACTCTGGAGTTACTGAACTGTACGATTCACTCCTTTCTACTGAATAGGTTATTCATTTAATCATAAATAATTATTATACTCTTTATTATTACTATTCTGTGATTTTTTAAATATGTGTGCTCTGATTTATGTCTCTCAAACAAACCAAACCTCCTCGTGTTATAGAAAAAGTTATGTGGTATTTACTTTCTAGAAACACATATAATACCTGAGCAATGCTGAGTGGGAGGACATTATTGCAGTTCTAACTTGTAGTGAAGAATCCCTCTACACTCACACAAAAGTGAGAATAAATTTATGATGTACTGCCTCTTTTCCTGTGAGGTAGTACAATTCGATTACCTTAGAAAACTAAACTAAAAGTACCATCTTAGCTCAACAGAAAAATATGTGGCACAACTGGGTTCCCATAAGCTATGTTCTACTGTAAATATAGAAATATACATGTAGCTATAAAGCTCAAATGCCATCCGGTTTCTGGTTGCTTTTAAATACTGAACACAGTAAACATCATAAGCTCACATTGCTCCTTAAGGTATGATACGCTAATTTTTCTTCCTCTTAAATGTGTCAGATTTTCAAAGTTATTATTGCTACTTCATTTCTGCTTGTATCCTTGTTTCAATATTATCTGCAAGCACCTGGTTCAGATCAGGTTCCCTCCTTGCTGCTGAGGTTGTAAAAATACAAAAAGGATTTTTTTTTTTACTGGAAGATCCATCATGATCAATAAAGTAATCATGCTATCAGGAGGAAGCTTGTGATTGGACAGGATTGTATGAGCTTAATGAAAGTTTATTTTTGATGTCTGTCCTGGGGTTTTAATGCAGTTAATAAACCAGAGGTTTTTGTTACAGTTACTCTTTCTCAAATTAGATGCAGAAACTACTTTGGGATCTTTGAACTTGGACTTGATCACTGTGTCATTAGAAGTATGTGGAGTGAAGCAGCTTTCTGAAGGATCAAGGGGCTAAAAGGAATTAAAAAAATACCTGGTGGTGTGATCAGTAGTATTTTATCCTTTCTTTTTCAGCTGTATGAATCAATATGTCTATTCCCATACTTTGAGAAAGCTCTGTGGGCATTGCGAATCCACATAGTTTGTTGTCACAAAGAGTTAAAAAAAAAGAAAAAAATTTACTTAGTGGCATTTTCAAAAGCACCCAGGTGCCTAGTACATTTGAAAATGGATTAAAATCTCTGGGTTATTTTGAAGAAATATGTACTTTCCATTGAATGGGTGGCGACACACATTAAGACATAGAGGTGCCTAAACTGAGCAATAATCTACATGTGTCCTCGTAAAAAAATACTTTCAGGTAACACCAAAGATGGTTTTGTCTTCCTTTATCCAGAGAAGTTGTCCCTCTGGTAAAGGATGTAGCTCTGTCCACAGATCTAAATGGCCATCAAAGAGCTTCAGTCTTTTTGGAATGAAGCTGTCTCTATGTACTTTACTGATTACAATCTGAAAAGCTGGATACATTTTTGTTGTTGATGATGTCAGTATTAGGTCAAGCTATTATTATAATTAAATCAGCATGGATTTTTATATCCAACAGTGTTTTGACCTTTCTATTGTATCCTATGGCTGATTTTCAGAAATCTTCAATATATTTGAAGCAGATGGTTGATGGATTTTTATCATAGTAAGTGAAGAGGCAAGGTGGCAATGGCACAGAATAAAACTATACAGATGCCTGTGTTTTCAACCCATAAATAAGATCTTTATGTATTTCTTCATTTCTGTATTTGTTGCTACGCATTAAAAAAAAAAAACAACTTCAAAAATACAGTGCATACTGACAATTGATGATGTTTTTGCCAGATATAAATTTTAGCATTCCATGGTTTTGACCTACCAATGAGAATATTCCACTGTTATTATTGAGTTTGAATCAGACCTTGCAATCTTCGTATCTCAGACTTCGTGTGTTACGGCAAGTTGAATATGAGTCAATATGTGCCCTGGCAGCCAAAAGGGCCAATTGTATCCTGGGGTGCATCAAACACAGCATTGCTAGTCAGTCGAGGGAAGTGATTGTCCCAGTCTACTCTGCATTGGTGCAGCCTCACTTCGAGTACTGTGTGCAGTTTTGGGCACCACAATACAAGAAAGACATAAAATTAGCAGAGAGAGTCCAAAGGAGGGCTACAAAGATGGTGAAGGGTCTAGAGGGGAAGACATATGAGGAGCAGCTGAAGTCATTTGGTTTGTTCAGCCCAGAGAAGAGGAGACTGAGAGGAGGCCTCAGGGCGGCCTGCAGCTTCCTCACAAGGGGAGTGGAGGGGAAGGTGCTGATCTCTGCTCTCTGGTGACAGCGACAGGACCCGAGGGAACGGCATGAAGCTGTGACAGGGGCAGGTTAGGCTGGATGTTAGGAAAAGGTTCTTCACTGAGAGGGTGGTTGGGCACTGGAACAGATTCCCCAGGGAAGTGGTCACGGCACCGAGCCTGCCGGAGTTGAAGAAGCATTTGGACAACGCTCTCAGACACATGGTCTGATTTTTGGGTGGTCCTGTGTGGAGCCAGGAGTTGGACTCAATGATTCTTGTGGCTCTCTTTCAACTCAGGATATTCTATGATTCTATATCTGAGAAACTACAATTTTTTAAAATGTCAAGGAGAAGGAACTGAACAATACCAATGTATGACTGTGGTTTAACAGTATCTTCAATAGAAAATAATTACATATGGTTTGTGGATCAGATTTTTCAGCCATTTTAAGGTACTTTTCTCCCTTATTACAAAAGAGCCATAATTCAGATTCGAATGCTCAATGGAGGAGTCATTTTCATATAGGGAGCATGAATCACCCTCTCCTTGCTCACAGAAGTTCAGGGAGAAAAGCAGGAGAAATCCTTTATCCTTCAGTGGTGCCAGATCCACTGAGACACTCAAAAATACATGAAATAGCTGTAATGACAATTCCTCCAGAAGTCCTCTGAGTCAGGGAAGTGGTGGTGCATTCTCTCTCTCTTGTTTGGCACAGAGCTCTGGTGCAGCGTAAACTCTAGCCAACTAAATAGTATTGATTCTTATCATTAACCAGAAAGATATGTTTCAACATAAAATATATCACAAAAAATATTCAAGACCTTCTGGAGCAAAAATCTCACTCATATACTCCACAATCTTTAATAGCAGGAGCTGATAAGTACTCACCTCCTATAAATAGTACAATTACCAAATAAGTCAAGGATGTTTAAAAAGATCAGTCACAACCTCTTGAATAAAATACTTCATATGCTTAGTTTTTAAACCCAGTTCTAGATCCATTATCATCAAGATTAATCAACCAATATTCGGATATGAGGAAATACTGAGGAGTCATAATTGCACGATGTTAATCAACAGCAGGAAGACTGATGAGAAAATTGAATAAAGGGAGGAAAGGTTTTTCAGATTTTTTCTTCAAACATTTATACAGACCAATTTTCATTTGCCTGCGTGACCTAACTAAACATGTGATGAATGTTTTCAAATTATAATGAGTCAACAAGAGCAACATGAATAAATTAAACAATTGCTTAAAGTAAATTGCCAACATTTCTTTAGAATGACTTTTCCATAGAAAAATTGGACACATGATCACTCTTACCTCACGTAATATGAATTAGCTATCAGATTTTTGCTGTCATATTTTACATCAATGAATATGTTAATATTTCTGTTTCTGTAAGAGCAAATCAATTTATGTATTTAACATATAGGTAAAAAAAAAAACTTTAAAATCCTTTTGTTGTTGTTGTTAATTTTTATATACTTCTATTATCTCACATGGATTCTGAGTCTAAAGGAGTTGATCTTTGGAACCTCCTACTAAAGCAGAGCATTTGAGGAAATATGCTAGATGTTGTCGTTAAAGTCTTGACCCAGAAAAGCTCAGATCAAGGAAGACAGGATACCTTGCTGAGTAAATACTCCAAATGTAACAGCAATTATTTAATATTTCTTAAATAAATCTGAATCTGGAAAAGGTACAAATCTCAAATATATTAATCTTCTGGAAAAATGAATTATGTCATAACAAAAGGAATTCCAATACTTACAACTGTTAATATATTTTGCTTGTCTAATTCCAGCACCATTTTTCATATTTTTTAATATATACTTCACCGTGTCTTTGCAGGAAGCGTTTGCATGTCAGCTGTTTTTATTATGTATTCTGCCTCACTAGAACCTACTCTGCCATCTCAGAGCAACTGAGAATATGAGTAACTGAAAATAATAACATTGAACAAAAATATTAGGATGTGCTATTGACATCGTTCCTATAGCAGATTTCAGTAATTGTCTTTCCAAAATGTAAATAATGTATCTGAATATCAAATGATACCTGGATGAATTTTCCAAGTTCATAGTAAAATATATTCAGTTCAATGGCAGTATACCAAGTTCAAGATGTACTTTCCACTAATAATATAACTAAAACCACGTTACACCAAACTTGAGATTCCTACTCGATCCAATTGTGAATATGTTTAACTTTGATCTTGTAAGTATGTTCTGTGACAATTGGGTTGACTGGACATTCTCTGAGCTTTTACATTTGTGAAATCCCTTTGGTTATAGCTAAATTCTGGTGTTTTCCATGAACTGGTCACCTAGATGTCCACATCAGAGATACAGCAAGGATGTACCAAAGCTTCCTGCCAGTGTGCTGACCTCCTTTTCTCTCCAAAGGAAACCAAGTCAACTATGAAGATGGAACATGACTGAGTCTTATCCTGTCAGGGAGTTAAGAAAGGACTGCAGCACATACTTCAGGATTTGAGAAGATTAAGCGCACGTACTGGCTATTCATTGATGGATGTTTTTGCATGCTTTGAGCCAAGTGTTTAAATATTTTGCTGATCTGGCAACTGCAGACAATCATTTTCTGGAAGTATTTTCCAGGTTTTTTGAATGGCAACCAGAGAAAAGAAACATTTTTTCTGTCTCTGAATTTTTCAAGTCACGGATTTATTTTTCTACACCACATCTATCTGCTCAACATTTTGTGAAAACAATGCCTAGTTTTAAAATATTCATATTTTATTCCATTCATTACTGGCATTCCAAAATAAAACTCTGGAACAGAAGAGTACTGTTTCATGGTTTACATTTCCAAGTTTCTGAGCAGTTCTGCAGCATATTCTTTTGTATATTCAAAACTAGGCTATCAAAATATAATGCCAATTTAAGCCACAACCATTATTTATATTAGTAGTGAAGGAGGAAAAACGTAGTGGTAAATTAATCTTTGTGCAGCAAAGAACTCCTTAAAATAGGTTTTCAGCATGCATAGTAATGAACTATTGCTATCTCTCCTCAACAGACATCTTTAAATAACTATGTCCAAAGTTGTTTAAAATCCTTTTCCTAGAATTTCAGTAATGCAAGGAAGACTGATTCCTCACTTATAACACTGATCAACACAAGCCTTCTTTTTTATCTTCTGCTTAATATAGGGAACTCATGAATCAGCTGTGACTTTTACATGCCTTCCCTTTGACCTTCCCACAGATAATCGTAATAACGCTGGGCTGCTGAGAATCAATCAGTTTTCATAAAGGCAGCAGGCTTCAGATTAATCTCATATTATTAATTCTGCAAGTTAAAAAGACAAGCAGAAAGACAAGATGGCTTTCAGTGCTATTTACTTCCCTAAAAATATTTCCTGTGGATAATAAACAAACAAATTTCCAATCTGGTGAAGCTGTAAATTTGCAGCCTTCATGAAAATTAATTTAAATGGATGTGACTGTGAGGTTGGGATTGTAAAGATTAGGGAGACTCCTGTAGTTATAATTGCCTGTTCAGTTCATCTGCTGCTCTGTCACTCAAGAGTGGCACAGCTGCATTAACAACTCTAATCATAATCTAATTCTCAGATCAAATTCCCATCTTCAATATATCCTTTAATAAAGCTTCCATACCCCATCTTTTAGCCTTAATTATTGCTTCCTGTCTCCCCTGACAACCAAATTAAAAGGTACATGCTGCAGTTCTATAATAAAAAATAGCGCAGATACAACTACTGTACTGCAAATTCACACTAACCTTGTGAAGGTTGGATGGCTTGTGATAACTAGATTTTTTACTGATAGTGCAAACACTAGAAGATAAGAAATACAATTTTATAATCATGTATTGATTTTTCTTTTTTTTCCTGCTAATATGGAAAATTACCTGGGCAGGTTTTTAGATTAGCAAAGTAAGAAAAGACAGTTTTATAGGAAAACTGTCTAGATCCCAATATGTAGACTGTTTCACTTCTTAAAGCTAGAGTTCTTGACATGTTAGTTGTTGACAGAAAACATTGTACTGGTTAGAGTTAAATCCTTCTGCACAAACACTGAGATACCAAGTCAGCAAGATATTTAATCGGTCTTTAGCAAATGAATAATTTCAAGTCCACAACAGTGTTAACATGTTAGTGTGTGCTAACATAAGTTAGCAAATACTAAAGTACTTTTTGGGTAGGACCCAAACATTCATTGCCTTATCCATATAGGATTCCGTTTCATCTGTTGTACTGTGCAAATGAAGGTTTCAATAAAAGAGTTAAACTCCTGTCTGTGCAAATGTAGCAAGATGGCATGTCAACATTTCTGAGCCAGAAATACATTTCCATGAAACTTTAATAATGTACTAAGGCAATCGTTGTTAAATTGGGAAAATGATTAGAAAAATAAAAAGATGGGACAGGTGTAGGCAAAAAAAAGAGAGACGATTGTTGGCGTAGGCAAGGGAGAAGAAAACTGATCAAATATTGAAATATTGCAGCTAACTTAGGAAAGTTTTGAATAGAACAACACATTGTGGTGTTGAGATGATTTTCAGCTGTAACCATGGTTTTCAAGGGCAGTAAGCAAAGTCTGTCGGGAAATGGTTTCACAGATAAGAGGGGCCTGCAAGAATGCCAAAACTTTAAACATGGCAGATTTTAATTATCTTGATACCAGTATCGATTTGGATAAGAACAGTTTCAGGGCTAAGGAGACAAATGGCTCTGAGAAAATAGCAAAGGATTTATTTCCAAGCAATGCACTGACCAGCTTGGGGCTATCTTGTGAGTGAATGGAATCTTGAATAAACTGGGACGTGGGGGACAAATTAGTGTAAGCAAAAAAAAAGTTCAGTGAAATGTGGGGGGTTTATCATTTAAATGGATACAGTCTGCACAACTCTGACCTAGAAAGGAATGTGCTTAGTCGTTCTTGCTTAGGTATCTAAAAGTGAGAAATGAAAAATATTGCATAACATTATAGGTCACCTCTGAAAATGTAGAGGTTTATCCTGTATCTACGTTTCTGTTGTCATATAACAAGCTTAAACAAGCAATCTGAAGCACTCCAGTTTTTAAAATGCCATTTGCATTGGATCAGACATTTCTGTTGCCCTTGGAGACACACCAGTTTTGCAACTGGTGAACTTTTTAACTTACCACTGGTCAACAAAAAAAATCCCTCTTTTGTCTTATTCTTTTTCACGTTTTGAGACTTCAAGCATGACAATACTAAAGTGTACAATGCAGTTATTTTATCCTTAAAGAAGGAATGAAAAACCATGAATAACATGTAAGACAGGTGTAGATGCAATACTTTTTAGTTGTAAAGCTGAAGTGAGGAGAAATATTTCAGTAACTAATTCTTCATTCATTTGCATCTGATGACTATACAATTACCCATAACTTTTTGATGGAAAACAGACCAGTTCTTGCCTGACCTGAAGCTGTAGTGCTGTATCAGGGTCAGTATTTGCTAAAGCTCTTAAATGAACCTTTTTTACAGCATGAGTCCTCTCCTTCTATAACATGTATTTGATGGCACTAATTACCATATGGCTTTTCATGTCTTTGTAATGTATTTATCTTTACAAGACTCTGTTGATGTAGGAATGTGTTACTATTCCAATCTTTTGTTTTGAAAACTGAAGTGTAAAAGGTGTGATTCATCTCCAGCTATAATGTAGAAGCATAGTTTAAGAGGTGTGGATAAACCCTCTTTATAGCCAATGGAGAGAGATAAGTTGCCTTCAGAGGGCAATTCCTATTACCACAGATAGCTGTTGAGATGAATCACACCCTGGTGGAGTCTAAATTTCTGCACTGACTATAAGTAGGACACCAATGACTAACCTAAACTATAGAGCCTATCAGGTGGTTGTAGGTAAGTTGAATACCAAATTAAAAAAAAAAAAAAAAATAACAACAACAAAAAAATCAGTCCCATCCTGGTAGTTAAAGATCAAAAAAAGAAAGATAAGGATCACAGCTCTGAGCATTATAGCCCTAACTGGCAGCTGCTCTAGAGACCTGGGTATGAGAAGACTTCTTTATTTCAGTGTATGATCCAAAATAAGCTGAACAATAATGAGAGAGCAACCCAGAGGTGAGCAATAGCAACCGGTATATCCCAGCCTGATCCCAGATGTAAGTGCCACACTGCCTGTTTTCACTGCTTAGAAACCTGAAGCAGGAATGAGGGGAAGAAGAAGCATTTCTGTACAGTGTAGAATTCATCCTTTGAAATAGGCCTTATAACTTTTCCTGTTAAAGCAAATCATGGTCTTTCTCACCTTAATGTAGTCTAGTTGGCACTGTATGTATTTACAAAAAGAAAAATGACCAAAGTAGTACTGACTGAAGAAGACCAGTGCCAGTACAGCAAAGGGCACTTACTCAGGTCTCAGTGCCAGGTTTAACTCTTTGTCAGTCAGGGCAGGAAATAGAAAAAAAATTCCCGGAGAGATTGATATCTTAATGACAAAATATTGGCTATTTTAACATGAAAGCTTGGACCCGATTTTTTCTTTTTATAAAGAAATGCTTTGGCTCAAAGAAATATTTGGAGCTAAAACTTTATTTGAAATCAGTTTTACATTTTGCCAAAACAGCATTTTTTGATTAAAAATATGTCTGAACAGCTTCTTAATAGCTCTATATCTGCCCTATAAATTTTATATTAAAGCTCTACTCATAGCTACAGGAGCTATCAGATGCTTCAAAAAATTTAGGCCAAGCAATATGGTTCAGTACCTAAAATGCGAAAAGCTTATCTGTGCTACCCACATTTCTTCTGTTAGCAAATTCAGAGTACAAATTATGTGAGAAAAGTCTTTTATCAAGGTTTCAGAAGTCATTGTTCTGTTTCTGTTGTTGTCGTTGTTGTTATTGGTTTTGTCTTTTGGGAAGGGGAGGGAGAATGACAGGGCAGGGGGAAAGGGTACCTGAACAGATTTATTCATAACTTTATAATGGTTTGGCTCTGTGATTTGGTTTCCAGGTGAGAACTAAAAGGTGTTTTTGTTTTTGTTTTTTTTTTTTAATCTGTTCACCTCTCCAGTCTCCCAATCTTCCAGCACTGTGAAAGCATGGAAGCTCATCTGCAGTGTTATGCACTAGGACAGAGGGGCTTCCTTCTTGGCTCAGATTGTTTTTGATCTCTCTCAGCCTTCACTTGAAATTGCAAAGGGAATGCATCTGTTACTCACAGCAGGTGATACTACACCAGGTGTCACATGTTTTGAACAATTATAAAAATACAGGTGGTTAGGTAAGCACTGTGTAAAACAGCAAATGCACGTGATCAATGCATTTATATCATATTGTTCATCCACAAAGGTCATTGATCTAAAAAAAGAGGGGAAGTAATTTAGTCTCACATATTTAATTTTGACAGACTCATGCTACCTACTTGCATTTATCTATAAAGGGATATAAATACAGAAAACAATAATATATTTCTTTTTCACTGCGTGTGCTCTAAGAAGACTTTGAGACAAATAAAAAGCAAAACTGGGTGGGAACAGTCTTGTGATGGGTGTGTTATGATGGATGGTTATAGGCTCTTCAGAACGGATAGGCAGAACTGGTGAGGCAGGGGTGGGGGGCTGTACGTAACAGAAGGGCTGGATTGCAGTTGATGAAGCTTGCAGTTGGTGATGACATGTGTGAGAGCCTCTGGATTAAGGAAAAGCAAAGAAAGCAGTTGTTGTGGGAGTCTACTATAGGCCACCCAGCCAGGATGATGACACCAATGAATTATTCTTTAAGGATCTAAGAGATATCTCTAGACCAGTTTCCCTTGTCCTTATAGGTGGTTTGTTACTAGATGAGGTTGGTCACCTCACAAATAGGGACAGAGGAAAAGCAGAGACATATAATGTCTCTTTCACGTCTGTCTTCAGCATCGATGAGGGGCCCTGGGACTCCCAGAGCCCTGAGTCAGAGGACCATGACTGTGGGAATGCTAAACTCCCAACCAACTCCAAACGTGTGCAGGATTTGCTGTCCAAGCTGGATGCATATAAGTCTATGTGTCGCAATGGAATTCAGCCCAGGGTACTCAAAGAGCTGGATGATGTCATCACAAGACCTCTCTCAATTATTTTTCAATGGTCCTGGGAATCTGGAGCGGTCCCAGCCAACTGAAAGCGGGCAAATGTTGTCCCAGTTTTCAAGAAAGGCAAGAAAGAAGAGTCTGCTAATCACATGCATGTCCGCTTCACTTCTTTGCCTGGTAAAATTATGGAGGAGATTGTTCTGGGAGTTAATGAAAACAACTTGAAAAACACTGCAGTCACTGGTCATAGCCAACATAGGTTCATGAGGGGAAAGTCCTGTTTAACTAAATTAACTTCCTTTTATGGCAAGGTGTGGTGTTTTTACCCTACTGGGCAGCAGCTGAACTCCACCACAACTGCTCTCTCACTGCCCCTCCTCAAAGGAAAAGGGGCAGAAAAATACGACCAAAAGGACTCAAGGGTTGAGATAAGGAAAGGGAGATCACCCACCAATTATTGTCATAGACTCAGCACAGGGAGATTAATATAATTTATTACCTATCACTAGCAGACGAGAACAATGAGAAACTACAAGCAAACTAAAAACACCTTCCCCCAGCCACCCTCTTCTACCTCCTCCCCCCGAGTGGTGCAGGGGAACAGGGAATGGGGGCTGTGGTCAGTCCCTAACGCTGCATCTCTGCCGCTCCTTCACAGTCACTCTCTGCCCCTGCTCCATATGGGATCCCTCCCACGGAATGCCGTCCTTCCCGAACTGATCCTGCATGGGCTTTCCACAGGCTGCAGCACTTCGAGAACTGCTCCATATACGTCTGTACCACGGGGTCTCAGGACCAAACTGCTCCAACATGGCTCCCCCACGGGCGGCAACTCCCGCCAGACCTCCTGCTCCTGTGTGGGCTCCTCTCCACGGGCTGCAGCTCCGGCCTGGGGCCTGCTCCTGTGGGGGCTCCCATGGGCTGCAGCCTCCTTCAGGCCACATCCACCTGCTCCATGTGGGCTCCTCCATGGCTGCAGCGTGGAGATCTGCTCCGTGTGGTACCCATGGGCTGCAGGGGGACGGCCTGCTCCACCATGGGCCTCTCCAGAGGGCGGCAGGGGAACTTCTGCTCCAGTGCTTGGAGCACCTCCTGCCCTCCTTTTGCACTGAGCTGGGTGTCTGCAGGGCTGTTTCTCACTCCTCTCTCCCAGCTGCTGTGGTGCAGCAACTTTTTCCCTTTCTTAAACCTGCTCTTACAGAGGCACAACCAACGTCACTCATTCGCTCGAGCCTGGCCAGTGGCTGGTCCATTTCAGAGCCGTCTGGAACTGGCTGTTGTCTGACATGGGGCAGCTTCTGGACTCTCCTCACAGAGGCCACCCCTGCAGGCCCCCTGCTAGCAAACCCTTGCCATGTAAACCCAATACACAAGGTTACTGAGTTTACCAAGGGAAGCCAGTTGATATAACGTTTTTGGATTTCAGCGAAGCTTTCAATACTGTTTCTCACAGTATTCCTCTGGACAAAATGTACAGTATACAGGTAGATAAATACATAATGGAATGGATGATGGGTTGTGCTCAAAGGTTTATAGTAAATGGTGTTATATCTGGCTGGTGGCCAGTCTCTGGGGGTTACACAGGACTCTATTTTAGGGCCAGTTCCCTTTAAAGTTTTTATAGATGACATGGATGCAGGACTTGAATGCACACTAAGTAAGTTTGCAGATGACACTAAATTAGGAGGAGCTATGATTCCCTCAAGGGTAGAAAGGCCTTGCAGAGAGATCTTGACAAATTAGAGAGCTGGGCAATCACCAACCACATTAAATTTAAAAAGAGCTAGTGCTGGATTCTGCACCTGGGATGAGGCAACCTTGGATATATGTGCCAACTGGAGGACGAGAGGCTGGAGAGACAGAAAGGGAACTGGGGGATTTGGTCAAAGGCAAGTTGAATGAGAGTCAATGGTGAGCCCTGGAAGGTAAAAGTGCCAATTGTATCCTGGGGTGCATCAAACACAGCATTGCTAGTCAGTCGAGGGAAGGGATTGTCCTGCTCTGCTCTGCACTGATGCAGCCTTACCGTGTGTGCTGTGTGCAGTTTTGGGTGTCACAAGATAAGAAGGACATAAAACTAGTAGAGTCCAAAGGAGGGCAACAAAGATGGTGAAGGGTCTAGAGGGCAAGACGTATGAGGAGTGGCTGAAGTCACTTGGTTTGTTCAGCCTAGAGAAGAGGAGACTGAGGGGAGGCCTCAGGGCAGCCTACAGCTTCCTCACGAGGGGGGCAGAGGGGCAGGCACTGATCTCTTCTCTCTGGTGACCGGAAGCATTGTGCAAAACCACAGATTAGGACCTGGTTTGTTCTTTTCCTGATATCTTCTGTCTCTGTGAAACTGGCGTTCTTGGTTGCACATTTGCCCAGTCCAGATGGATGGAGGGAATGTATTCATACACAGATTACTTTACAATTTACTTACTCTCCTGAGATGCTAGGTATCAAGCCTTCTTTCCTCAGATTGAAGAGATCTGGATAAATCCCAGAACCCTCTAAAATAATGTCAATTTTTTTCTAGAATTGGAGAAATGATTTGTGTCTCTGAGTCCTAAAAGAGCCCTTCTTTTCTCAGCCCTTCACAGAATAGTTGAGGTGGGAGGGGATATTGGGAAGTCATCTGGCCCAATGCCCCTGCTCGAGCAAGGCCATCTAGAGCAGGTTGCCCAGGATCATACCCATATATCTTTTCAATATCTATAAGGAGGGAGACTCCACAAACTCTGTGGAAAACCTGTTCTAGTGCTCACAGTAAAGTGCTCCTGATGCTCTGACATCACAAGCTCCTGTGTTTCAGTTTCTGTCTAAACATCCAGTGCTCCTGATGTTCAGACAGAACCTCCTGTGTTTCAACTTGTGCCCATTGCCTCTTGTCCTGTCACTGGGCACCAATGAAAAGAGTCTGGCTTCATCCTCTTTGCACCGTCCCTTCATGTATTTATAGACATTGATGAGATCTCCCCTGAACCTTCTCTTCTGCAGGCTGAACAGTCCCAACTCAGCCTCTCCTCATAGGAGAGGTGCTCCAGTCCGTTGATCATCTCCATGGCCCTTCTCTGGACTCTCTTCAGTATGTCTATGTTTCACTTGTACTGGGAAACCCAGAACTGGACACAGTACTCCAGGTGTGGCTTCACCAGTGCTGAGTAGAGGGGAAGGATAACCTCCCTTGACCTGTTGGTAATACTTTGCCTCATGCCTCCTTATCTTTCTTTTCTACGAGGGCACATTGCTGGCTCATGTTCAACTTCATGTCCACCAGGAACCCCAGGTCTTTTTCTGCCAAGCTGCTTTGCAGTTGGGTGGCCCCCAGCATGTACTGGTGCATGGAGTTGTTCCTCCCCAGGTACAGGACTTAGCACTTCATGTTGTTAAACTTCACAAGGTTCTTGTCAGCCCATTTCTTCAGCCTGCCCAGGTCCCTCTGGATGGCAAAACAACACTCTGAGATATTAGCCTCTCCTCCCCATTTTCTGTCATCAACAAACCTGCTGATGGTACACTTCGTCTCATCATCCAGATTATTGAGAAGATTTTAAACAGGACTGGATGCAGCATTGACCCCTGGGGTACAACACTAGTTACTGGCCTCCAACTGCACCACTGATCACCACCTTCTGGGCTCAGCCTTTTACACAGTTTTCAGTCCGCTCTCTGTCTGCCCATCCAGCCCATACATCAACAACTTGTCTATGAGGATCTTATGGGAGACAGTGTCAAAGGCCTTACTGAAGTCCAGTTAGACAATATAAAATTCCTATGTGTCCATGGACATGGATGTTGGATGTGCTCCTCGTGGGAATCCCCATCCACACAGCCACACAGAGACTGCAGGACGTGCAGTGGAGCCCAGGAAAATTCATTTCCCTCCAGTAGCTGATCACAGCGGAACGGGGACGCTAGGTGAGCACCTCTCCATACAAGTTCTGGCAGCCCAAGTGAGGTGGGTTCTGGTGTTGAGCTTGGCTCTGTGCCTGAGCCCATGTGTTGAAGCAAGGCTATGTAATTTCATCCACTCAATACCTAGCGAGAAGAATCCTGCTCACAAGGGTGGACACCTGAAGTTAAAAAGATTATTCATTAACCATCATATATTTTGCATACCTAAGGCACTGTCCACAGAGTAGGAAACCTGAGTTTAGTTTCCTCTGACATCACCAAACCATCATTTTGTATACTCATTGAAATATCTTCTATTCCTCTTACAGAATAAGGATGTGCTCTACTGTGCTGCAGTGCCATCACCTTCCCTTCCTGTATCCTACGTAATACGTAATTCGCAGGAAAAAAAAAAAAAAAAAAAAAGATTCATTCAAGGTGTGAAGCCAGGAATTCAGGATCTCTAAACTTTAAAACATCATGCAAGCCAGTTTTAAATGGCCCACACAACAGTATTAATACTAGCCCACTTAGGAAAATATGCTGCAGCTATTCCCTAGCAAATTCCCACTGGGATTTTTTCCTTGGCATTCATATACATTTTATGCTTGCTTTATTTTGGCCTGTTATTTCTTGTTGTACCTTATTGTCTTATGCCAAAGAAAACCTCAGCTTCTTGCTAAATACTTAGAATTCTCCAGTGCTTCCCTTATAGTTCTTTATATTTGCTTAGTTTGGTTTTTTTTTAAACCATCTTGTCATTTCCGGTTTCATTTTTGAAGGTGATTGACAATTATTTTTTTTTCAGTTTTAAGATCCCTGAATATTCCTTAAGTCCCTTCTTGTTCCTTTCTACTTTTCATGCTCTTTGTAATGAGTAGTGTCCACAGCTAATTGCATATTTTTATTCAATAAAAAATTTCTCCTAGCGCGCACTGAATCCAAATGAAAATAAACCATTTGTCTTCAGTTACTGTTATCATACAGCAATGTTTTTCATTGTACTAGCACCTGCTTACAGTTCCCTAATACATTGAATCTCCCGATGTTAAATCAATAAGGGGATGTCCTCCTGCACCTGACTATTTCTGCTTTGATAATAGTAAACATATTTTATTTCTCTGCACTTGAAAAAGCAACAATTGTGTACTTGTTCTTATAGATATATTCAATAGCTGCCTAGTAGGTTCATAAGTTTATACTGAAATATGATATTCTCTCTTCCCGAACTTAACAAAACCTTGTCCTCTTTTTTTCTGTCATTTTCAATAAGCTGCCCGTAGACTGTCTTGTTTCCCTGTGAATAAAATTGTGTGGTTCAATTACAAGAGCTGATGCTCTGAAGGTTAAATCACTTCACTGCGTCTCTTGTACTCTGTGTAAGGAAAGGAAAGACTTTGATTAGCCAAGTCTTTCACATTAACAATGGTGGTCTACACAGAGTAGAACATCATGGAATGAAAATGAGCATTTAGATTGCCCTGTGTAATCTTTGTAGCATTATAACATTAAGGTTTCATATTTTTTTTTCAAACACACTCATAACCACAATGATTACTTTTGAGAATAATCCCAAGGCTACAGCCTTGTTTCTTTGAGTCTACAGAGGAGTGTTATGCTTAAAATGCATTCCATGCTGAGGTGTGAAAGGTTTCTTATAACAGCATTTACTATTCCCAGTACTAGTTGTAGTATTCACTAGAAAGTGAATGAGTGTTATCCCTTAAAATAATTCTTTCCAGAGATCTATTTTCTATATTTTATAACAGAAAACTTGAGAAAGGAAATCCACTCAGCAATTAATACATCTACAATATTCATTCTTTTGTAACAGCCTAATTCTTTTTTAAAGGTCTTAAACAACTTCTGAGATCTCCTTTATTTTATTTTGTAGTCCCTCAGTTTATGACACAAACAAAATTGGTAGTTGTAGATGTATGTTTATACCTTACTGGAGCAATATTCCACAAATGTTTTATGCCATGTGTATGCTTCTAAAGCATGGCTCAAATGAGGAGGAACATATGTGAGTAATTAAGCTGACACTTTTAAGCAGTATGCAAATGCAATCATGAATGTCTGTATTCCATTTTTCAATTACTGGGTCTCCTAGAGAAACAGATCTCCATTTATTCAAACTTTCCTTTTTTTGCATGGATGACCTCTAGCAGCAATTCTCCAGAACTCTCTTCTAGTTATCCTTGGCTTTATATTTAACCTCTCTTCATCCATGTCTATTGTTTCCTATGTAGATATGAGTAATGGAAATAAACCTGATCTGTGCTTTGCCCCAACAGGTAAAAGATTGTAATGCAATCTAATTCAGTTTCTTAAAGCTGTTTCTGAAAGCTGTGATCTGCCTCACGTATCTGTCACTTCTTCCTCAGTGTTTCTTTTATATGACTGCTTTTTTTTTTTTTTTCCATAGTCAAACTATTTCTTTCTTTTGTCTTCTCCTCTCCGTTATCAAGAGCAAAGTGTCTATTGTGTTCCTATTTTTTCTACTTTATTGGTGTTGTGTTTTTTTTCTTTTTCCTTATAAATATATTGCTTACATCTCCTTATTCAAGTCTTTGTTATATTTTTAACTTTCATTAATTTTAGCTTTTAAGGCTCCTGGTGAGGCCAACTAAAATTGGTTACTAGCTGAGTCTCTCTGATTTCTTTAAGCAGCAAAACAGTCAATTCTGAAGGAGAAAGCAAGGCATATGATGGGATTTAGGGTCTCTGGCAACAGTTGAACCTTTGAAACAAAAAATGTCCTTAGGATGTCAGAGCGAAGTGAGGGGTGTTTTCTTGGAAAAATCCGCAAGTCATTCAGCAGCCCACAACAAAAGAACATCTACTGCATACATGGAGACCATGCTGACTCTGGATCTTTACATAGCTTGGAGGTGAGAGCACTTCCTGCAGCTGCTGTATTGTCTTCTCATCCTTTTTCCCCATGACTCCTGGTTGACCACTAAAACATATTTGCAGGGCTTCACAGTATGAACTGGTGTAAAAGATTTTTCCAGATATGTTTTCAAGGAATTGGCCTTGACGTTGACTTTTCTTCCTTTCTTTCAGTTTCAAAGGGGCCTTTTGTTTTTCTGTGCCACAGACTGAAAAGGGAGTGCAGGACCCAGTCTTGGAATTTCATAATTACATTCCTAGCATAAATCAGCCAAAGAAAACTGTGTTATTGCCTTACAGAAAGTGCAGTGTAGGGCAAGACAAATGAAACTCAGTCTGAACAATAGATTCAATGCAGCAGATTTACTATAAATCATGTACAAAGGTTAAGGTATTTGGCTTGTTTTTTCCCCTTGGAAAAATATGAGACTTTGAGATGAACTGAAAACAATTTTGAGTCTATCAGAAGGATTGATAAAGCTGTTAACATCACTTCTTTATGAATCCTTATAAGGGATTCAAAAAAAAAAAAAATTGGGGGGCACAATCTGTTCATTTCAAAATTTTTCATAAACAGTGTAAATACTTCTACAGCACATGAAATAAAATGACCCGATAGAAAGATCATCAATGTCTATTATATTCTTTTTCCCTGAGTTCTGTGTACTTTGTATCTGGTTCTTAGCTGCCAGTAAGGCAAAATCTTTGACAAGTAACAGTAAACTACAAAGACATTTCTCATCCTCTTCCAAACATGCCATGTATTCATATCTCTTGTTTTAAGATCGTATTGTAATCTTTCCTGTACAACTAGGACAAAAAAGTAAAAATGAATTAGAATTGGGTTAAGAGTGGGCATTCTGATATCTCCTTGGATTTTGCATTCATTTAGGACCATTGAAAAATGACCTCAGGTCTGAATTAACACATGATCTGAAGGATATCTGAAAGCAAAGAGTTGCAGAATACTAATTCTTAGACTGAGAGAAATCACAGAGTGGATTATAGATTTTCAGACCATGTAATGCTTCATCCCACGACTAGACCCACTGCAGATATAGGCAGTATTTTGATAAGTAAAATGCTCTATAACACGATGAGGAATGGTACGATTCAATATGAGATCACACTGATATTTGAGTACCCTTTAAATTCAGGAAAGAAAGACTTCTGTTGAAAAAACAAATTTATATCTCCTTTGACTAATAAACAGTGGGGCACTGTAAAGGCTGATAAGTCCCAAGCACGAGCCTTTTTTCTACTATTTAAACTTTACTTCCTTTGTAACATTCTTGTTTCCAGATTTTTCTTTAACACAATTGTTCTTTAATTTTTCTCCCTCTTCCACCTTTTTTTTTTTCACCCTTTTTTAAGGGCAAATTGAAGTCCTGACTATTCAAATAGAAATGGCTCAGGTTTCCTGACAAGCTAGTGAATGCACATACAAATAATACAAAGAATATAGGAAATTCACCAGCTTCCATTCTCAAGCTTCTAAGATATAGTAAGTAAAATTATCTTGGTGATAGACAAATGTTTTAGCACTATCCTTCTCTGAAAGCAGAGTGCTCGAGTGTACAGTGTACACAGCTCTATTGACATTTGAAGCCGTAGTTGTATTACTTTATCAAACAATGCCAGATTTAGTGTTCCTCTTTATGGCATAAAGCATTGGCATGGCCACATGCAAAACTGAACTTACAATAGTGTATTTGTTATCTATTTGCTCTGTAACCATTTCACAATCTACAACCATGATCCTAGTGATGGTTTGGTAAGATCCAGAGCTTTTCTTGCCATCTCCAAGTGTAAGGAAGAATAGGTTGAAGAAGAATTAAAGGCTCATAGCTTCATACATTGCCAGATATCTGGCACCTTAAGAGGAAAATATTCTTGAGAAAAAATGAAAACACTGAGAAGCTGAACTTTTGGAGGAAAATGGGCCTCCTGATTGGCAGCTGAGCTGTCTAGGCAAACTTTTTCTGAGCAAATTCCTGTACCCAAGCAGCAGGACTCGCTACCATTGGCTATGCTTGGAGGAGGAGGATCTGGAGAGGAACCCACCCTTTCTATCTATGACCCGAGCCACCACATCATGTTTGTTTGTTTGTTTTTTGGTTATTTCTTCTTTCAGTTTGTTTGGTGTTGTTGTTTGGTGATTGTTCTTTTGGCCTATTTTATTTTATTTTATTTTATTTTATTTTTTATTTTTTGGAAGCAGCACTTATTTTGTAGACTAGAGAATATTGGAGAATAGTTTTCTCCCTCTGGAGAAAATATCATATAAGTGGCTTTAAGACAATCCTGTTGACATTTATGGATATCCTGCAGTTCACAGAATATTACCCACCATGATAATAATGTCACTTGTGCAACCTTACTATCCATATGAGAATGTTTTCAGTAGTGTAAATCAATTTAGGAGCTTACTGTGCATTTATGTAAAGTCTAGTCTATATAGGAGGAGCTGTAAACACTTTGTTTCAATTGCATCACAGCACAACAGATCTGTTCCCTGGGATGCTCATTTCCCTCAGGTCTTCAACATAATACTGAACAAGTGAAAATCTTGTCAGTATGTGGTTGCCTTGCCCTTTCCTGGCAGCTGTCAGATTTGTACTTCAGTGACAGTCAACAGCATGTTATTGTTTCCAAGTAAAAGAAACGTCACATCTCTTTGACACACAAGATATAACCCACTGCTTTAATTAGCATTTTTTGCAAACTGCAGTCTGAAATGACAGCAAATATTCAAGAGGTATCCTTCCAGAATTCAACTTCAAGACATGCATACCTGTTTTTAACACATATGAACAGATAACTGCAGCAAGCCTGCTGTGCCGGTAATTCTCAATATATCTTCCACAATGGATGAGAATTAACTCCTTCTAAAAGGTTCTTAGCTGCAAAAAGATGCCAGAAACCATACTGGAAAAAGTCCAGTGGAGGGCCACCAACATGATCAAGGGACTGGAGTACCTCTCCTGTGAGGAGAGGCTGAGAAAGCTGGGACTGTTCAGCCTGGAGAAGAGGAGGTTCAGAAAGGATCTTATTAATGCCTATAAACACCTGAAGGGAGGGTGCAAAGGTGATGCAGCCAGGCTCTTTTCATTGGTGCCCAGTGCCAAGACAAGAGGCAATGGGCACAAACTGGAACAAGAGATGTTCCGTCTGAACATTGGGAAGCACTTCTTTACTACGTGGATGACAGAGAGCTGGTACAGGATGCTCAGAGATGTTGTGGAGTTTTCCTCCTTGGAGATCTTCAAAAACCATCTAGATGTGGTTCTGGACAACCTGCTCTAGGTATCCCTACTTGAGCAGCGGGGGTGGACCAGATGACCTCCAGAGGTCCCTTCCAACCTTAACCATTCTGTGAAAGGTTTTTTGTAACATTTATTGACAAATGGATTTTGCCCTAAAACATACCAAAAATGGTTTCAAGAAGAAACAGAAAGCTAAGATAACAAAATGTTCTGAATTTATTTGAATAATCAAGAGCTTTTTTAAAAAAGTTGACATTAATGACACATGTTCAGTAATATTATATATACCCTCTATCTCTCAGACCTGTGGAATCCACAATACGTTTTAGAGATATTTATTTGCAAAGACTCCTACTTTCTGCAATGCCCCAGCCAGATCTTTGCTGTAAACTACCATGTCTCCAATGAAGCTGTGTGTGCCTTTGTGTTGAATGGTGATCCAAACTGTATTTATTTTAATGTGTGTCTTAAATCCAACTCCTGGAACAAGGATATGAATATTGTAAACCGAGCAAGTAGTAATACCTTCTGCAGAAACATGCATACACACATAGATACATAAAGTTCATGTATTAAACTTACATGCTTGAAAAAATTATTCTGAAATCTGTTATCAGGCTTTACAGATGTTTCCACTAACAAATTAGTGCAGTGACTGTTGCTGTCAGCCTCTCTCCCCCAGAGCAAAGTGTCACCCTGTGTCACTGCCCGTGCTACAGAGCACACTCAGCACTCCTCTGGAGAGCCAAATGATGAACTGCAAATTCCATTTCAGGTAAACATCCAAAATTCGTAGATGTGAGGTTAGCCTGGGAACAGGTGACTATACCAGTATAACACTGAAGCAGACATAGGTGACTGTGGGTTTCAGAGAGCTGCAAGATTTGGTCCCAAGGAAACGGAGCTGGGCAGGGGCCCTATGGACCACAGCCACATCCCACAGCACCTGAGTGAGGTAAGCAGGACAGCACCCCAGAGCCTGGTTCAGAAATGTATTCTCCTAGACTAAGAAACTATGCCCCATAAATACCTATATGGGTGAGACCTGATAAGAGGGTTCAGGGAGATATCTCATTGCTAATGATGCTGAAAAAAAAAAAAAAAAAATCAGACTGATT
The DNA here is from genome assembly GCA_013399115.1 of Anseranas semipalmata. Classification (NCBI taxonomy): domain Eukaryota; kingdom Metazoa; phylum Chordata; class Aves; order Anseriformes; family Anseranatidae; genus Anseranas; species Anseranas semipalmata. The sequence goes on from VXAA01003417.1 coordinate 57,768, forward strand.
TGGAGGTTCTGGCTAGAGGAGGTCCTTGCAAAGCTAATGGTCTGTCCATGGTAGAACATAAATGTATGTTCTACCACTGCTCTATGCAGAAATATCTGAGAGAACAGACACCTTTTTATTTTCCTTCTTGCCATACTCAGATAATGATTACATGATCAGGCACCATTAAAGTAGCAAAGGGTCTGGGAGTTTCAAGGGACAATGTCCTAATTATAAATGAATGTCATAACCTCGTCTCAAAAATTCTCAGAATCAGAACACATGGGGGATAATTATTTTGCTCTATTCAGCAGCAGAAAAATTGTAACTTATTTTGGGAAGAATACTTTAATGAAGATGTAAACAAATCGTAGAAAATCCAGGATCAGCTGGAAAAATAAGTGATAGGTAAGAAAACATGATTTCAAATGCGAGACATAAAGAATGCAAAGCAAGAGAAAGGACTTTTAAAATGCTTCTAAGAGAGAAACTGAAATTACAATCTCTTTCTATGTGTAATATTTGGCATAAATTTGAGTGGATTCTGTTGATTCCCACTGGAAATAAAGAGTAGACAGTAACTGTCAAATAGAAGGCATTTTGAATATGCTATTTTAATAATAAATTCCATTAAAACTATGACTTTTCAATAAGGCTTGGTATTTAATTAAGGTTGATTTTTGTTTTATGTAACTTGAACAGATTGTCAATTATAAACACCTTAATTTAAATTTTTCATTTAATTTCTTCTACTTTAAATCTGACTAGGCTATCTTCTCCTTCTCCTTCTCCTTCTCCTTCTCCTTCTCCTTCTCCTTCTCCTTCTCCTTCTCCTTCTCCTTCTCCTTCTCCTTCTCCTTCTCCTTCTTATTTATTCTCCTTTAGGCATAATCATCCCTCTTTAGAATTTATCAATTTGTCTGGAAGAGCAGGCTTGCTGTATCGACTGTACAGAGAAAAATAAGCATGTTTAGAAAATGCTACAGCCATAGTAATTTTAAATTGTTTGTTTAATCTTTCAAATGAAAATGAAGGAAATCTTATGTTAAACAACAGAGAATCAATCACGTTCTTAAAAAGCCAACAATTTCAGACATGTTTACTAAGATTCCTGAAATTGTTTACTCTGCTAACATACTGAAAAAGCCAGCAAAATAAATATTCAGGGCTGTTTTGCTTACTTCCTAACATATGGTATCTTGCTAAATCTGACCTGTAAATTCGCTTGTTTTTACTTTTGGAGACTTATTTGTGCTGTTATGTGACTCATTTCTAAATATCTCTTGGAGAAGAAAGTTATCATCAATGCATTCCAGGAACCTCCTGGATTGCCTGTGCCCTGCTGTGCTGTCCCTCCAACAGATATCGGGATGGTTGAAGTCCCCCATGAGGACCAGGGCTTGTGAACATGAGGCTGCTTCTATCTGTCTATAGAGGGCCTCATCTGCTTGGTCTTCCTGATAAGGTGGCCTGGAGCAGACCCCTACTATAAAGTCACCTGTCCCTGTGCTCCCTTTAATCCTGACCCATAAGGTCTCTGTTAGCTCCTCATCCATCCCCAGGCAGAGCTACTCATTGACACAGAGAGTGATGCCCCCTCCTCGTCTCCCCTGCCTATCCTTCCTAAAGAGCCTGTATCCTTCCATTCCAACACTCCAGTCAGCAAGAGGAATTCCTCAGGGCTTAGAATTGGGACCGGTGCTGTTTAACTTCTTTGTCAGTGACATGGACAGTGGGATCAAGTGCACCATCAGCAAGTTTGCCAATGACACCAAGCTGTGTGTTGTGGTCAACATGCCAGAGGGAAGGTATGCCATCCAGAGGGACCTGAACAGGCTTGAGAGGTGGGTCCATGCGAACCTCATGAAGTTCAACAAGGCCAAGTGCAAGATCCTGCACCTGGGTCAGGGCAATCCCAAGCATGAATACAGGCTCGGTGGAGAATAGGTTGAGAACAGCCCTGAGGAGAAGAACTTGGGGGTGTTGGTTGATGAGAAGCTCAACATGAGCTAACAATTTGCGCTTGCAGCCCAGAAAGTCAACCGTATCCTGGGCTGCACCAAAAGAAGCATGCCCAGCAGGTTGAGGGAGGAGATTCTCTCACTCTGCTCTCATGAGACCCACCTGGAGTACTGCATTCAGCTCTGGGGCCCCTAACATAAGAAGGACATGGACCTATTAGAGAGAGTCCAGAGTAGGGCCACGAGGAGGGTCATAGGGCTGTAGCACCTCTCCTGTGAAGACAGGCTGAGAGAATTGGGGTTGTTCATCCTGGAGAAGAGAAGGCTTCGTGGAGATCTTACTGGTCTTCCAGTACCTAAAGGGGGCCTACAAGAAAGCGGGAGAGGGACTCTTTGTCAGGAAGTGTAGTGATAGGAAAAGGAGTAATGGTTTTAAACTAAAAGATAGTAGATTTAGATTAGATACAAGGAAGAAATTCTTTACTCTGAGGGAGGTGAGGCACTGGAACAGGTTGCCTAGAGAAGCTGTGGATGCCCCATTCCTGGAAGTGTTCAAGGCCAGGTTGGATGGGGCTTTGAGCAACCTTGTCTAGTGGGAGCTGTCCCTGCCCATGGCAGGAGGGTTGGAATTAGATGATCTTTAAGGTCCCTTCCAATCCAAACCATTCTATGATTCTATGATCTCATTTGAATTCTTTTACATAGAATGAAAGTGTTATCAAGTTATCTGGCCTTAGAGTAAAATACAGTTGCCTAAGTATAATATCTAGTGCCATTCAAAATGACCTCAAGCTCTGAGACATGCATTGAGGTCTCCTATATATGCTAGAGTACTTACAGAAGACCTGCAACTGAAATCCTTTCTCTCTGAGGAGGTGGAATTCAATTGCAGTCTTGGCTTGGGATGTACCCAGCAAGAAGGGAATCAGCCAAGAATTTAGTCACCAGTCTAATTAATGTTGCTTGAAACTGTGTAAACTGACTACACTATTGGATAAAGCTTCAGAGAAGACAACACTAATATAAATGTATTGCAGGTTTATAGTGTTTTATGGGACTTTATTTTAGCAAATAATTTAAGGAAATATAAACAGAAATATTTTTCAGCAACTTATTCTGAAGAATTTCTAAATCATTCTTTGAATCTCCTAGTAAGGTTCTCAAAGCAGTTTTACTCTAAAACAAGCACACAGAGGAAAAAAAGAAAAAAAAAAAAAATCAGCCCAGACTTTCAGTTTGAGAAACAATTGGAAACTAGTAACAATCAATGAAACAGTCTTTACTTCAGGCATTGCTGCCAGTTCCCTTAAATTAACAACAGGCATCACTTCTGACCTGTTCTAATATCAAAATTCAGAATACAAAATCCCTAGCAAACACTTTCTGCATTTAGTGGGATAAACAGCAAATGAGAATAGCCATTAATTTTACAGAGAGGAGCAGAGCTGAGCTGGGGTTAGGCCTGGGAGGAATTGTTAATTCTACAGTGAGAGGTAAAGTTCATTTTATTTTATGTTCTGCGAGGTGTACATTACATTAGCTCTCCTTCTGTTGACTAGTGTTTTAACCACAACAAATCCAAATGCTTTCCCTGTACCATGCTGTAAGGTTCAAGCATGCTGTCACCTGAGAATCTCTTGTTTGCAGTTTCACTTTCTGGCAGTTGTTAAAAGTAATTTGCAGACAACAGACCATCAGCCAAAATAGATTTTTAATAGTAGATGTTGTGTTTCTTTCCTATTGCATGTGGTTACTGAAAACATCTTTTTGTTCCATTAGATAGCTGAGTTTTAAACTGTAAATTCAAAACATATTTTTTCCAGACAGCCTCAGAGACATGAATAAAATGAGATAATTTACAATGAATAATTTATTTGGTGTATCTAATTGTGATTATAAAACATCTGCAATTTGTTCTTCAAAATAATTAAGGTAATGAAAAGTAGGTTGCAGTAAAGTCTCCCTCCTTGGAGATATTCAAAAGCCATCTGGACATGGTCCAGGGTAACTAGATCTTGGACAACCAGCTTGAGCAGGAGGGTTAGACAACAAGACTTCCAGAGTTCCCTTCCAAACTCAACTATTCTGTGATGCTGTGACTTCTGAATAGATGAGCTTACATTCTGCATGAACAGGAAAAGCAAAATGCAAAAAGGATGTCTCTTGGGTAAGGTACCTCTGAAATCCTTGTACAACTAGAACAGCAATTAATTTCTCCACACTCGCATTTCAGTTCTCCTGCTCAATAGAGCAAGCAAGACTTGTATGACTAGTGCATGAATAAAGTGCTTTCAGGCACTGTTACCCATGTTTCAACTAGTACTTATCTACATCTTTGAAATGCATGCTGCCGCTTTGAGGTGATCAGCACGTGCTAGCTGATAGCATTCATGAGAAAAAAAAAAAAAAAAAAAAACTTAATCTTTTTATTGGTTCCCTATAACTGAACAAAAAAAAGATACAATGATGGAGAAGCCCAACTGATTGTTAAAGTTGAACACACATGGCAAAAGTGAAGAAAAGATATTACAGTATTTTGTAAAATAATTTACACTGTTAATACCACCAATCTGGTTCCAAAATCTCTGATATTTCAAAACTAAGTCAAACCCAGCCTCAAAGAAGCAGCCAGTTGTTCCCCATATCCTGCCCAAATATTTAAATTACTAGACAAAACACTTGCCCTGCATGAATAGACTTCTATAATAACATAAAAATTCTTGTTACAGAAGACCTGACTGTGGCTGCCATGCCAGGTGTCCAGTAAGAAAGTCATTTTTGGATATCTATTGCATTGGCAAGACAGGAGGATGACTGTTGTTGAATATGCAGACAGGTTTTGATTCTACATGTTGAGATACCTAGCCAGGATTGCATGGTGTTTGGCTGCAAATTTGAAATTGCCTGGTGTCTTCCCGGATAACATATTAAAGTCAATTTAAAAGACATGAAACCAAAGTGCTTGATAACTGTAGCAGAAAAATAAATAGAACTTTCATAAATTACAATGACAACATATGGTCATCTCAGCTGTCCTGTGGCCAAGAGTGGGCTACCCAGGGAAGTGATGGAGTCCCCATCCCTGGGGGTATTTAAGAGATGTGTGGATGTAGCACTAATGGACATGACTTAGTGATGAGACTGACAGGTCAGGTTGATGGTTGGACTTGATGATCTTGAAGGTCTTTTCCAACCTAGATGATTCTGTGATTCTATGAGCAGAAAAGCTGGGAAAAACTGTTTTATCTAGCTAGGATTAACCATCCTGGTTACTGGGAATACCTCAGTTGCTTCTTGTTGTTTCTCTCCCACCACTCTCCGTAATACCATGGTAAAAAAAGTGCACAGGATCATGTTTTCACCTTTGGCACTTATCCTATGATTAGATAGCATACCTGAGCAGTAGGATACTCCACAGCTCCCTGTAGCATCCCTAAGGTGGAGTACATTTATCACACGTAAGAATGACTGGAAAATGTATCAACATTTTCTCTGATGAATATTTGTGAATATGGTTATTTAAAAGGGTTATTTTCTGAGGCTTGTAATTCATCCAAATAGAGGATTCTCATGAAAAATCTCACAGTAATTTCCTGTGCAGTTTTGCAACCTCCCTATTCCATGACTGGTGTTTCTTGGGAAACAGGTTTTACCAATGTTAACTGGCAAACCAATGAGCACTTCTGCCACTCACTCTCTGAAGTGACTACTATTTTTGATAAAACTAAAATGGAATTTTTCAATCAAAACCTGAAACAGACATCTAGCAATGAAGTATTCATGAAAAAGTATTAAAGTTTAATCATCATAAGCAACTACCACAGAGCCTAATAATAGCAATTTTGTGCCTCCCTAATTGACATCTTTAATCTATAATAATTCCAGATAGAAAGAAAAAAAAAAATGGTGAGCTCTTAAATGAGTTTAATAAGAAAGGGAGATAGAAAAAAGCAGAACATTTTCAAATTTCGATTAAAATAAATTTTAGTGACAGTTCCCCACCCTTTATCAGCTACTTCCCCTGGTCTCAAAGTAGGTGTTTTTATTCACTGCTAACTCCCCTCCTTCACCCACCCTCCCACCTCCCCCCAAAATAAATATCCTCTTCTTCTTCTTCAGTATAGCAAACATTATAAAATTACCTAAATAAATGAAAATATTTGAATTCTGGGCACAAGAGAAGTCACAAGAAAATGCCATGAAAGCTGCATTGTAATTTGCCCCTTCATTGTCTAGAGAGAACCTTTCAAGGTCATTTGCAATTAGAAGAGCTCTGAACTCTTCTGTTGAGGGACACAGAAAAGGAAAAGGATTACTTCAGCAGAGATTTGAAAAGACTGTGTAATGCATCTGAGTTAAAAAGGATGTATCTTGAACTATTTCTCAAGATCCACATCTGTGGATCTACTTATGTTTTAACTGATAAAGAATGCATGGACTTGTGTTTATAGCATGAGAAAAAACTTTTTCTGATCTCCGAATGCCTTCAATCTGATCCTGAGGAAGACATTTAGAGGGAGAATCTATTGGTCCAAACTGCAGCAACAACTCAACCCTTTGCCTAGTCTCCATGCAGAGACACAACTACGTCCCTAGAGCCAACAGGAGCCTCCCCATGGCTCTCCTTGCCCTGTGTTATGCACAGTTTGGGCTGGCAGCCACCTGCCTGCCCACACATCTCACAGAAGGCAGACTCTGAGAGAGCCAATAAAGGGAGGTTAACATAAGTCTTCTGCATTAAGAATATATACAGATACACACATATCATAGTCTGAAAACCACCGAGGAGGTACAGTATCATCCCTTGAGCTTTGCTTTTTCTCTCCTTTCAAAAGTGCTTTTTATAGGAATGACATATTTTAAAGGAGTCAAGCACAGCAAGTCTGATTTGCATAATGCTATTTATCACTATGTACAGATCCTTTGCAGAAAGTTACAGAAGTCCTGGAGATGTATGTTCTCAGCCATGGCAAGGATCTAAATGCTGTCCAGAAGTCCTTTACATACAGAAATACCTAATGCATTTTTAGCAAATGTGCCTGGTTTTGTTACTGTCAGTATGACACTTTCCTACAAATTCAAAGAGAAAAGAAATATAAAGAAACTGCAGTAGCAATGGCATTATGAGGGGGGAAGTGTGAAGGATCGGGCCTTCCCTCAGAGACAGAGGTGGGTGTTTAAACCACCTGGATAGATTCCCACTGATCCTTATTCAATATAGAGGAGATGAGGCCCTATACCAGCCTCCAAGGAGCAAGGGACACAAGGTCCTAGTACTCACAAAGTGAATGACATGAGTCCTGGTTCATCCCGAGAGAAGAATATCCTGTCCCTCCTCTTTCCAGAGGACTCATTCCTTCAAGATCAGAGCCATAATGTCAGTAGGCCAAGCCTCTCCTCACAGACAGACATGATTTCTAGAGTATGAATTCAAGATTGCACAACAATTTAATTAAAATTAGAGTAGGCTGTAAGAGCTTCTATTTTGAGAATAATTTATTTTCAGCTTTAATAAATCTGAGAAGTGGAAATATTTGGTTAGGTAACTAAAATCTGTTAAAAAAATCAGGTGCCAAATACTGTTTTTCCTATTACAGGGAGCATATTTTTCTTGATAAACTGCTCTTTTTTTTTTTTTTTTTCCTAACACAATCTGGAAAATCTTCTGGTTTAAAATCTTTATAAGACTATTCTTGAAGTGCAAACTAACATTTCCAATATATTTTTCTAACTTTTTTTATAAATTCAATTTGGTGCAAAAACATTGGGAAACAAAGTCTGTCAAGTCTAATAATAGAAAGTAATCATTAATATAATAATATGAATTTCTCTTCATACCATTTGGCATATATTAAAGTCATCTACACTGCCTCTCAGGACTTGAGCTTTTTGATTTACCTATAAATTTGTCTACATGGTGAACTAAACCAAGTTAGCTAATGCTGCTATCTAAATACAAATTAATATATATTCCTAGGTCTCTCTCTGTTTTCTCCTAAATTGAATGACAAAGTTTACCTAGGGATATAGTATATCCTAATTTATACATGTTACCTTCTCTTTGAGTTTCATTGAGATAAGCATCCTGGAATTGATCTTCCATGTAAATCGCTCTTAGTTGTGTAAGATCAGTAAAAATTAAAATAAACAGAAATTGAAAGTATCAGTTGCTCTGTGATCCTGTTCAAAAAGACCACTTGAACTCCACTTGGTGGAGAAATGAACTAGTTAGGATCAATTTTGTCAGTTTGAAGTCTTGTGTTGCAGGATATGGAATCTATACTGGAAATGTGAGATATCATTATAGTAAGCAGAATAAGAAATTCATTGAATTAAATCAGAGCTTGGATGGCATTTCAGTACAGCCTAGGTGAGTGATACAGTTTTCAAAAGGTGGTATTTTGCAGGTTTTAAAAGTGCCAATTGTACAGTTTTCAGTGTTTTCCTGCAGCCTTATGTTCTTGACCCATTCTTTTATTAACTTTCTGGACTTTGCATGGGAAGTATCTGAACTAAAGAATTAGTATGTCACCTATGTGAGTGATTATTAAACTAATTCTAGGGCTTTTTACATGATTAGAAATAAATGAAGAATATGTTTTAGCCATAAGATCAACACTTCTACATTGTGTGACGCACCAGTTCAATATTACAATAAAAGACACTGATGAACATAATGATAGCAAACCAAGATAATGATTCTAAAGAAAAATGAGGGGGCATGCTGTGGCAAGCGCTAGACTCTAATATACGGTTAGGCAAGCAAGCCCCGTGGCAAGCATGGGAGCTTGCCAAGTAGTATCTAAACAGCTACGACATCTATAAATTTGGCCTAGCACACTCCACACTCCAATCAAATCTGTCATCATCTTAAAACCTACAAGCCCCACATTGGGCACCAAAGAGGGACTATTGTGGTTTAGCCCTGACAGGCAGCTGAGCTCCACACGGCCGCTTTCTCACTCCCCACTAGTGGGATGGGGGAGAATCAGAAAGATAAAATGTGCGAACTTACAGGCATGGTGGTTTCACAGTCATAGATAGCTATGCTCCACCACACCACTCAATATCCATCCTCAAAAGAACTGGGAGAAAAAATACAATGAAAAAAGGCTTATGGGTTGAGATAAGGAGCAGTTTAATTAAAGGAAAACGAAATGAAAAAAAAAAAAAAAAAAACAAAATCCACACAGAAGCAAAAACATTCTTTAATTCCCATTAGTAAGTGGTGATCAACCACAACTTGGGAAGCAGGGCCTCAATACACATAGTGGTTGCTTGGGAAGGCAGATACTTTCATAACAAGAATTCCCTGCTTCTTCTTCCCCTTCCTCAGCTTTTATTGTTCAGCACGATGCCAGATGGTATGGAATATCCCTTTGGTCAATTTAGGTCAGCTGTCCTGGCTGTGTCCCCTCCCAGCTCCTTGTGCACCCCCAGCATCCTCGCTGGCAGGGCAGCGTGAGAAGCAGAAAAGTCCTTGACTCTGTGCAAGCACTGCTCTGCAACAACTAAAACATCAGTGTGTTATCAGCATTATTCTCATCAAAAATCCAAAACGCAGAATCATACAAACATCTATGAAGAAAATTAACTTTATTCTAGACAAAACCAGGATTGGGCAGGAAGACAATCTTCTAAAGAGATTTCCAAAACATGGAAGGAAATATATGCCCTTGGTATTTCCAGTGCTACTTCCACAGAAGCTGTATGCACTCTGCAGTAATAGATATATCTTCTTTCCCATTGAAGTCAAAGCATATCATCCCCTTTAAAATTATGTGTGAATATTCATGTAAACACTCAGTTCTTTTAAAGTTATGTTAAGATTTATGCATTGCAATTTCCCTTGGAGGTGACCACCACACTTTACTGAGAAAAGAAAAATAAATTCCATCTTACTGCTTTCAATTGTTTCCCTTTGAATTTCATTGAATATTTTCTTCTTCTATTTTGAGGCAGAGGAACAATACTTCCTCAGCTATCTTTTTCATACCAATCATTAAATGCATACATTTTAACATCATTGAAGCTCCAGAAATGAAGATGGGGTTTACCTCTGACAGGCTTCCAGCAGTCGAAAGCTAACTTTAGAACCATTCTTTTAGTATCTGAACACACACATGGCTGTGTATCTGCACAAGGTCTTATAGTCAGCCTGTCTAGGAATTTCTCCAGCAAATTCCCGCAAACACGGGGAAATTCCTATAAAGGCTTCCCCAGTGTGATCAAGTTTTACCCCACATGCAATTCCATTTATGAGCCACAGTGTTTCCAGTGTTCCTAGAGGAAGATCCTGTTCATATGCATAATTTCCTACAAAGATCAGGGTCTAAGAAGAATAGTTTTTGACTCCTTTAGGAAATTAATACGATGTATTTATTGACTAGCTTTTTTTTTTTTTTTCAAATAAGCAGATTTAATAAGTCCATGAACTTCTCTAATTGTCAAAATTTATTTTTTCTATCAACATTTTGAATGGTTATTTTCCTATTGTTGGCTGCTCAGCTAAATTAAAAAAAAATAGTTTGGGAAATTATATTCGATAAAAAATACAGATAAAATTTGAATAAAAAATAAAATACAGCGATTACACCGTAGAAGTCTGGTACTTTCCATCAAGACCATTTTCAAGCACTTTACTGATCTGGCCACTTTTGTTAGACTTCCCAACTTTAGATAAAGTAAAATATTTTGTGAGAAAATAGCTTGTTAGTAGTCAAAAGCTAACATATAGCCAGCCTCTAAAATTTATGTGGATATTTAGTCAATGCAATAGAAAAGCTTATGTTCTGTTACAGGTTCCCTCAAGCAACAATGTCACCCTGTTAAACAAAAGCCAACTACCATACGACAAACATCCTCATTTTCTCTGTCACTTCCATCCATCACTTATGTTGCACTAAATAGAAATAGTCACTTTACTCTTTTTCTTCATCAATTTGCAATTAAGAACTGACAAATAAAGGCTAAGGGGTAAGATAATACAGTATGTTTATGTAGACTATATCACTAAATGTGTCATAATACCAGCACAAGAGAACACACTCATTTTAAAATATATTTTATTAGACTACTAAATTTCATTAATGATCAACTGTATAAGTATGATCAATCCATACCAAATAGTGCTTTAGCATATATATGTTTTGTATAAATATTAACAAAAAATAACATATATGCATCATTTTGTGTGCTAAGAGAAATCATTGTGCAATATACCTAGCTGTAACCTTCTGAAAATATTTTTTGGCATTGAAATACACAAATTCACAGTCAGTGATGAGTTTCTAAATTTTGAGGAAAAATTCAGGGAAAAAAAAAAAGAGTTGTTGTGCTACAATTAGGCATTTCAGTACAAAACTAGAAATAACTTAATTTGGGATAAATTTTGCAGTTAAAAAAAAAAAAAGGATGGATTTTAAAATAAATATTAACCATAAGAGGTTCCACGCAAAGCCATACTTTTCTGACTTATTAGGCTCAGAGCTAGAATGGTGATTTAAATAAGGACCATAGAAAATCTAGCAAGACCACATTCTCATATTTCCAGTATGCACCTGAGGCTTGGCGAGACCATTCTGCTCTTTCTTTGTGATATAGCCTATATAGATATATATAGATAGATAGATATAGATATAGATATAGATAGGAATAGATATATAGATATAGATATAGATATATAGATATTTCTCTGTGATTAGCTGAATGCTAATGCATCCACTTACAACGACTTCAAGATATTTACCATCCTCGTGTGGGGTGTTGTGAATCCTCTTATAGTAACATAGAAAAACATATGTATATATTACACTTAATCACCGGCACTGTGATACATATGTCATCAAATTAAAGAAATTACTTTACTTTGAGTGAAGCAATGCAAGTAAATAGTTGTACAAAATGAATGCTTTGAATCCACCCACAACAGTTTAGATGTGCACCATTTAAATCCTTGTTTTCAAGTTCTATATCCTTCTCAGGCTTCTAAAAGACCATTTATTGAATCAATTAGCTGTGGAAAAACAAGTATCCTCTAAATAATGCAAAATACCAAATGCACGGTGAATAATTCTCTTCATAAGAAGCAAGATTGATTTTGCCTTTGATTATCCTTGCTACACAGAAATACTTTTTCCAATTAAGGTTAAAAAGTTAATGTTACAGAGTCAACAGCCTGACAAAATATCACATTAATCAGGAAGTAAAAACTCATTGGAATTCCACATATTATGGTGAAGGAGCCATTTCTGGAATATCAGACAAGCACCAAGATACAGCAGCATGTTCTGGAGCACTGATTAGCAAGGCCATTTTAACAGTAACATGTTGTTTGTGTAAGTAACATATCTTTAAACAAGGTACTGAAATATTCAGTCTCGCATCTCTCTTTTTTTTTCTTTCTTTTTTTTTTTTTTCAGGGGCAATCAGAATCCTAAACAGTTGAAATTATTTCTGTACAAATGTTATGTTGCATAAAGCATTTCTTTTAAATATAGCTGAATGTGTCTACCACAACAATGATACGACAGTCAGCTCCTAACTATAAAGATATGCTTCCCCCTTTGTCCCAGGTCCCCACCCAGTGCTGCAGGGACCTTGATATGCTAGCTGCTGAAATAGCCCTGGACTGGGACCATTATCACCACTTCGTCCATAAAATGGAGGCTAAGTTGATAAACTTAGTTGGACCCTGCTGTGACTCTGTCCATGACTGGATCAACATCTGCACTGTACCCTTGAACTGGACAAGCTGGGAGCATGATTCATAGACATTGTAGCAGTTCCGGATTAGCGTGGGGCCTGTACTGTCCTGCCCAAATTGAGCACAGGAGCTCACAGCAGCTCCATTTTCCTGGAAGGGCTCAGAAACAGGCAGCAAGCAGGCAAATAAGAAGGGGAAAGAGAGAGGAAGTGGTGGCATCAGTCCTTCAGTCTTCTTCACACGTATCCTTGATTTGGTGACCAGTCCCCACCAGAGCTGCTGGTGCTTTACACCTCTGACAATCAGACCATAGATGGCTTAAAGTGCTTGTGAATTGTTGTAATCAGAATGGTCCCATAGTTGTGCTTCTTGTGTTCCAGACTGGGGGTGAGATACAGTTTTCTAGACAGCAGAACTGTACAGCAGATTAGTTAACATGAAAGTAACCTGCCAAGAAAATTCACTTCATTTGGAGACTCAGTTGTTGGCTCCCATCAATGTCATGGACATTTTCAGACTACAATAACTTCAGGATGTGACGTCTTCTTTGCATTGCCACAGATCAAACTCAAGGGGTTTGGAACTGGATGATCTTTAGGTCCCTTCCAACTCATTCTATGATTCTATGAGCATGTTGTCAGATCTATAGGATTATGATGCCATAATGATGACTGAGACATAAAAATATGTACAGATAATGTTGGATATAATGAAGGTATCACACAGTGAATATTGAGAAAAGAGAGTTTCATAAAAATGAAACGATTGCTTGATAGTTTTGTTAATGGACAGGGAATAGCACTCTAATGTTGGTATTGATAACAGTGAAGCAAATGAAAGAAGTAATGAAATAATGATATAACTTGTTTTTCAGGTAAATTAATAACTCAGAACACCATGAGTATAGCTGCTATTATTTTCATGATTCTTCTACCTTCCCCAATGGATGCATATTCTTCCATTGTAAAACCAGTTATAAAAAGATATAATGAAAAGACAAATTATGGTCATTAATTTCACTTTGAAAACCTTTCTTCTTTATCCCAGAGTGTAGCTATGCAAGAAGGACTCATCATTTGGCCCCCTGTCAGCGAAAGCTTCAAAAGGAATAAATGAAAACTTCTAGTGTTCCCTGCAGTAGTAATAGCCTTGCTGTGAATACCTCAGAGAGAGACAGTGATGAGATCACTTCATTTGTGACAGTGAGGCAGTATTTGAAGTGCTATCCACACCCCTGTCACTGCAGATTTCAGCATACATGACGCTCCCAAAGCAGCTCCTCCAAGTATTAAAATAAACTCACTTCTACCTAAGCAGGGCTTTTAAAATCAATAGATCATATAGATTTAACTAAAATAATTTGGTTAGTACATCAAAGATGAAAAGAACCATTTTGCATTATATTAATCAGGACTCTGTCTGACATGAAATTTAACTTCAAAAAAAATTATATCATGTGATGCAAAGACTATTAATTTGAGTAAATTATCTGGGGAGAATTCAGAACAGCTATTCACATGCTGAAGAATAAAAGCATTAAGCGAGAACAGGAGGAGGTGGTGTGAGGTGGAGTGAGGTGTGGCAAGGCAAGGAATAAAGGAAAAAAAGGGAAAAAAACAGCAAACCTCTTTGAAGAAAGTAGTGGAACAAATTGAAAAAGCTTATACAACTCATCAGCTTATACAATTGAGAAAAAAAAAAATCATGATTAAATTTTCTCAAGGAAGAATCTTAACAATTTGAACAACTGTTGTGTGGATCATATCACCATCAAAGAACAATTTTAAGATAGAGAATACAAAATTCCATCAAAAAGTGTTTGAAGAATGACAATTCTTTATTCTCTCATCTCTGCACTGACATTTTCACAGTAAGCATTTTAGAGACTAATAAATGGGGCTTCCATGTTTTTATGGTGCTGAGAAAGCCATGACAGTAGGGACAGAGAGGCTTGATTCATTTCTACTAACTTCAGACAGTCTTTTTTTCTTTTCTTTTCTTTTCTTTTTTTTTTTTTTTCTTGTTCCTTTATAGCTAGGTATGCACTTATTAAGGCACAATTCTTCCTAGATATTTGAGAGATTAACTTTAGTAATCAGAACCTGCAGTGTATTTCTCTGTGACCCCATTGACTTTATCTTCATTAGCTGTAGAAGTAGCCTGGAGTGACCAGCTCAGAATAGATATCTCTACTTAGTTAGCTGAATCCTATGGAAAGTCTCTTGGAGAAGAACTGGGTGTCTGTGGATTCCTTTATGAAATAACCAGATTTTCTAAAATACTTATTGAGTCACAATAGGCATCAGAAGTGGAACCCAGAGGGACAGCTGGACAAACAGTAATCTTAGAGATCTGGACAATACAAGTTCTTGAATATGCAGATAACATGAGATGCTGCAAAGAACTAAAGTTAAATAATATAATCTCAGTTGCAGAGTAAATACAAGTTATTTAAACAAAAATGCCAGTATGGTCATGGACAGTCTCCGTGCTCCAGAGAAAGAAGTCATGAAAAATACTGTTGTCTTTAATGGTCGGGTTCTGTTCAGTCCAAGTGTTGGAGTGAACGTGTCTGTGCACAGTCGCACTGGTAAGTAATAGACAGAAGGAGGTATTGTGTTGTTCATGTTTTAAGAATATGGTTCCTGAGGTGTTTGGCAAAAGAAAGAGATAGGTCCGAGAGAGTTTCTCAGGCAACAAATTCACTGATGAAAAAAATTATTTGAATTAGAACTAGACAAAGAATATGAGCATCTGGTTTTATATGTCTGGTGATATGAGCAGTGAGTTGGTAGGCTCACAAAGTTGTAATTACAATATATCTATCCTTCCCACACACACCCACCATGCTTCGAACCTAAGAAATTCAGAGAAATTGTTTTTGTAATGAAAGACAAACCTAGTACCACTGTAGTGCACACTGCAAAAGTTGCGATATTATGTTCTCTATTATCTGTTCGTGGAATGCAAATAAGGATAGACAAAACAGTCACATGTTTCTAAACAGTCACCTTACAAATTTAACAATTATTACAAAATAACGAGATAAACTTACACAATGTTTAATATCAATATCAAGCTTTTAGAAGTTGTTTTGCTCTCTGTTAATGCAAGATAAAGAATTGAGGGCAAGCATAAGATCTCAGGAAAGATGTTTCCTAACCATACTGATTTTATTCCTAAACCATGTAGATTACAGGATTTTATATACTCCTTGAATTAATTCTTCATGTAGTTTTGGTTTCTCTGTCTCGGGATATGGTAGAACTGGAAAAGGTACAGAGAAGGAAGTCAAGGATGGTCAGAGGTATGAGGTGGTGTCTCTGGCAAAGCAGACTAAGTTTCCTCAAGCTGGAGGAGGTTTGTAAAATCAGAATTGTCATGGACAATGCAAAAAGGGAAGAATAGTACTGTCTCTCCCAGTGCAATAAACAGGATACATCAAAAGGAACTAGAAGGTGACTGGCTGAGACTAGTCAGGTTCTAATCTACGCGCTAATAACCAAACCCAGATTAGCAAACTCATTACAAGTCTCAGATGGGTTTCATGAAAGTCTGAGACATCAGGAAAAGAAAAAAATCAAATGAACTGAGTATAGATTTATATTGTAGCACATTGTCTGGTACTGGCATTAACAATCATGCTGTCATTAGTCTGTACTCATTAGGAAGTTAGATATGATTGCTTCTGCCATGCAAAGTTTTAAAATGGGCTGATGCATACCATGCATGGTTCAGTGCTCTCTGCAGGGTAAATTAGCACTCCATACCACTGTGAATTCTGGTACCCAGCTATGTCTAGGGACTTCTGCACTATACTGCAGCATACAGTGTAGACAGGTCTGGAACAACTTGCCTTTGTCTTGCATAGTAAGTAAATATTAGATCCAGAAGAAGAACACAAGCAGCCCTGGCTCCCAGCTTCTACTAGGTCACAGTTCTGAAGACTCTGAAGAGTTCATACTGTTCTTAAACAGTATGTGTTAAGACATTTCAGCTGAGCTGTTTCACTTGGAATATTTAGAATTTTTTTATTAAAAAATAAAATAAAATTCTAATCTTTGAGTTTCTCCATGTACTCATTTAGATTTGTAAATAGTGAAGAAAATGTAAAAGCTGTACATTCCCAGTTTAGCTGCAACCGACAGCTGCAATAAGGACAAACTGTGCAGGAACAAGAAAAAAAGTAATGTTTAAAACAATAGTTGAAGCAATTATGTCTTCCAATAACCCCCTCAACCACTACCACACCTGTTTTCCATCTATCCTTATTAACAAGTCTAATGCAAGAGATTAAAAACTAGAGACTTGCAGAATCCAAATACTCATTACCAGCTGTTATGTGCAGATGTCAAAAATTAGGACTTTCAGGTGGGTTACCTGAACCACAAACAACCTGAAAAAGCCTGGGTCAGGTTTTGCATCTCCTCATCTTAAACTCATTGAAAAGAAGAGCTGACAGTTTGGAACAAAATATGATTTTATCAACATGCAGTATCACTACCAGAGACAAAAGGAGGAAAGGGGCACTAGAAAAAAAAAAAAAAAAAGGAAAGAAAAAAAAAAAGAGGTGGCTTCAGCAGGAAAATATATGTCTTTATAATATATATGAACTTTCTTTTTGAAACATTTCCACTCCTATCCCATCCTGTGTAAAGCCATTATCTTGTGACCTGTGCTGTGCACTTTCAAAATTAGCAAACAGGTGTTAAAGCTGGTATTTGACAGCTATAGCAATGACATGCATTGTCTTCACAGCTGTGGTAACTGGCAGCCATTGTTACCATAAGAAATGCTGGCAATTGAAAGAATAATTTGCATTATTTTGCAATTGCATAGAAATTACTATTGTGCAGCCACTGCAGCCATCAGTCAGCACTCTGGGCAGAGTATTCAATATCTTTTGTATCAGTGGAGACAGTAGTCCATTTATCTTGCAAACTGGCACTTAGCATCAACTTGTTACTTAGTGGATTAGGCAAATGTGTGAACATAATCTCTGCAGCCTCATGAGTTATGAGATCTTCAGGCTATTGTAGCTAAAGGTGGAATGAGATGGGACCATCCACTATGTCCTTTCTCTCCAACCTTGAAAGAAACTGGTTTCCTGATTACTGTTTTTTAGTATAAGTCCCAAAGCTGAATTTTCACTTGAAACTGAGAATTTCCAAATCTACATCCTGAGATTTAGATAGACATCAAACTTCCAATCCATATCCAAACATAAGGGGTTTGTAATACCAGAAAAGGCAAACTTTTCTTATACAGGAACAGATTTACCACTGGGAGAAAGGATTAGGAAATCTCTTGAACACTTTCTTCTGCTTCCTGATTCATTTTTTTCATTACCTGTTTGCTGTGTGGTATAAAAGGCTACTTTGGGACCACAACATCAGCTACTCTCATTCTAAGAGCTCTCACAACATTTTCTGCCAGGCCAAAATCAAAAGATTTAGCTTCCACGACCAAAGTAATGGTTGCTAATAGTACCAAAAGTATTGAACGTGCTTCTGCTCCATTGTTCCTTGAAAGACAAATATTGCTTTTTAATATTGCCTTCTCAAATCTACAGGACCACAGAAGATGTTTTCAGCTGATTTTTTTAATAATGTAGCAGACTAAAGAGTAAATTTCTCATGATGTTATGAAATTAACTATCAGAATGTGTTACAAATAGATCTATAATTAAAAAACTAAGTGTTTAAAGAAGGATATTTGTAAATCAAACAGTTTGCTTAACTTTATGTTTAAATACATCCTAATAAGCAACGTATTTCCATAGTGAATCTACCATAAATCACTTCCTGGAATTATTTATATTTTTGGAATACACAGCCCCAATCCATAAATATTATGTTTAGATTGATTTATTTTAGTATCTATACACAGTCTGTTCTTCAAGCTTCTGGGCTTTTAATTAATCTGGATTTGAGGCATAAATTCTTTATGCCTTGATTAATACCAAGCAGGTTTTATTTAATTAAAGAGACAGACTGGTGAGAGACATTTTAATCAAAAAATTCATATGCATACAGTGCATCTGTACTTTCTAATACAAGCTCAAGCACATTAAAAAAAGATTTATTCTTTCTCAGCTGTTTTCCTTTTTGAATGATGGCATTTTTCTGGTTCAAGTGAGGAGTTACCTTCCTGAACTCATTCCATCCCCTGCCTCCTCTCTCCTCAGAACAGCAGAGCAGGAAAACAAAATGAAGTGACAGAAACAAACAGAAAAAAAATGAGGACAAAAGTAAAATAATCACATGCTGAGAAGCAACTTGCTAGATATCACAGAATTTTCTAAAAGCAAAAAAAGTGTTATACAAGCCATTTTTAAGAGCAAAGTGATTCTAGAAAAATAGTGGGAATTCCTTTGGAAAGAATGGAAAACCAGAAACTTTCAAGGAAGAGATTATCATATGGTCATATCTCAGCAGCTTTTGATTCTTCACCGTATTTACTAATCAATTAACTCTGTCCATGTTAAAGGTTTTTAAATGGATGTAATATATCAAAACTGTAATTTTTAAAAAATAGAAATGATTGCCTTTGGAGGTGACAGCACGCATAAAGTCATTTTCATTGGGCTGGAATAACAAGAATCATCAGCACTATGGTTAGAGTGAGATTACAGTATTCTGGGAGGGATTAGATCAGTTCATATGAACAGGGGGAAGACCTTTGAAAAATGGGAATCTTTGAAACAAAACATATAGACAACCTATATCATTCATATATATCACAGACAATCATATACATCATAGACTAACTTTTTGTTAGCACTGAAGAGCTCAGGCAGTTGGACTAGATGATCTTTGAAGGTCCCTTCCAACTGAAATATTCTATTTTATTCTATGCTATTCTATTCATAAGGAATTTCTCTAAAATCAAAGGCTGCATTCATAATACTTTGTCTTGTCTACACCTGCTTTTCAATCTCTTTAAAAATTGTTCCGTGCAATTATATATGTATATATACTAAATATATGTGTATATATATATATATTCAATATATACTATTGTGTAAGTGGATTTAGCTGACTGGTAAAGTGAAAGGGTGAATGTCCCTGCTACTGAGGAGAGATCATGATGGTCAGGTGCAAACCCTCCTCTAAGAGGAGGAGATTGTGCCTGTCCAACAATCAGGAGTGCCCAGAGGAGCTTCAAGAACCATCTTTTTAACAAAGCAAAACACTGCAAATGAGGATCACCACACCTGCTTTAAGGTGTTTGTAATGAAATCACACAAAGCTGAGATTTCCTTAGGTTCCCTCTTAACCTGTGGTTAGAAGAGGGTTTGGAGTAACTGAAGTAATCCAGTTTTTCTACATGTTTTAGTTCCAAGAAACTTGCATCCTCAACACCATAGCCTAGACCTCCACTGACCAGAAAAAGAGCGGACAGTGATGGCTACCTCAAATGTTCATGTCTTCTTTACGTATATCAACGTTTAGTCCAAACAATCCTCTCCAGAAAAGTGTTGCCCAAGTTTGCTGGCCTGCACCCTGGCAGGGAGTGGGAGATACCTGACAGGAGAATGAGCTTGTTGACAAACGAGGGGGTGACCCAGCATGAGGCTCCCCTTCAGAGGTGACGGGAAACCTCAATGAGAAAGGTGGGAACTGTGCGATGCCGAAAGACTCTGCGACATAGATATGGGAAAAAATTGACTCTCCACCCTTTCACCCTTCTTGCTTTCTGAATTTATGTCGTTATGTTCTAGTTTAGCATTTCACATTTTACTAAAGCCTACGTTTAGGAGCTTGTCATCTTTCAAAGTGTTTGTTTTAAAGACAGGAAGAGCAGCTTCTTAAAACAAACAAACAAACAAACAAGCAAACAAACAAACCAACAAAAACTGGTAATTAAGTTTTCTACTGAAAGTTGTTAGTACTTAGGGAAAACTTTGAGAAGACAGTTTTTTCCCCTAAGGAAAGTCTTAAATTTCCCAAGCTAGGTCAAAGGCACAAAAGGTGAGAGTTTATGATGGTTTATTTGTAACCTAATTCACATCTCTGTTAATGCCCAACTTCATTTTTTGAACCTTTCTTTTCAGAAACATTTCTTGTTGTTGCTGTTGAACTCTTGTTTTTGAAGCAGAAAATTACCTCAGAGGAAGATTCCTTATATCTAAACATGATATCTACACCTTAATTACTCATCCTGTATTTCCTTCATAAACAAACAAAATAAATAAATAAATGAAAGAAGCCAGATAACTTGTTTTTCAGGAAGCGCAGTCCTGGTGCTCATCTATAAATAAAGACTATAAAATAAGCTAAGATTTTTATATCCAACTTGTAGAGACTTATGCAAGCATTGACGAAGTCCATCAGGTGACTAGAAGTGGAAGAAGAGAAACTGGTATCCAAAAATCAAACTGACCCAAGACTACCTTGTGTTCTTTTCTTGCAAGTATACATCTATGGATAATTTGGTTGGAGAAGCAGGTAAATATTAGTATGTAACAGATAGCAGGTAACAGGTAACATTATTGGCAGGGGGTAACGGTCACATTTTAGTAATACTTAACAGAAAATGGGAACATTTCTCTAAATAAACACCAAGACTTCAAAAATCAATGACTACCAAGACATTTGATTTCTGAAATCCAACACCAGGTGTTGCTTGTCTCCAAAGCAGATATTCTAAACCAAGCATATGTTTAAGAATGTCAGTTTCTGGAAACACAGGAAAAAAAATCTGTTGGAGTACACAAACAATAAACTGTCTCTAAAAGCCTTGGAGTTGAGATTAAAAACTAAATAAACAAAACACAGTGCTTTGTTGTTATTGTTTGTTTGTTTCTGAAAAGGAAATACCTCCACAGTGCATGATTACAAGAAGTAAAATCTGACCAGAGGTATCCAGTCTGCAGCCTCGGCATTCTTAGAGGTTGCCAGTGCACTTCTAGGAGGTTCACAGAAGTTGATTGAGAAGAGCTGTTCACAATGTGTGATATTTCAAACAGAAAGAAGAGGAAGGTCACAAGTAGAAAAGCACATTGGAAACCACTGATCCGGAAACAAAAGGTAATAAATAATACCATCCACACACTAACATTCCCCTTTTTAATAACAATCAACTGTTATTAGTTAAATTAAAAATAAATGTAGGATTAACATATCAAAGATCATAACATACTAATCATCATTCAAACACAGTTCACATGGGGTCTTTAAATAAATGCTGCGCTAGATTAGACCGGTGGTAGAAAGGTAAGGATTAGCAATGATTTTTACTCCTTGTTGACTTTGGATGGCTGAAGGCAGATGTGTGAAGTTTTGTCTGCTTTCACTGCAATCACATCAATGGTCATCACGCTTTTCAGAGTGATGCTTCTAAGCAATATTTGTGCCAAGAATTTTGTGTGTTCAAGTTGTGCAGCATCTGGTTTTACAGAAAACATCCACAAAACTGCTCTCCCTCCCTCTCTCTGACGTACTCTTAAACATTGGTATATTGTGTTTCACCAGCTGTCTGTCAATATCTCCCTTCTTTCAACTGAAAACTGCTCCAAGGTTTTGTTTCATGTTTTACAGGATTTTGTACACAGACAGCACTCCTAGATATTATTGTGAAATAAAATAGTCAGTGTATTCACACCAGTGAGATGAACCACCCCAGCCTCCCAGCCTTAGAAAAGCTCAGAGGAGGCTGGGTGTCACTGCTATCCTCTGTCTGTTCTTGCCTGTCCATATGTAAGTATTGGTTCTTTTTCTCTGCCTATAAAGTAGTAAGAAAGGGTTTCACAAACACATCTACCTACAAGGCAAAGGCCATCACCAAACAATATATGAACAAGATATATGTTGTAAATGTTACATAATATATAATGTTCTTCTGCTCATCACTCTAGGCTGGATAGACTCCTCTTCTCTTCAGTGGAAGCTGACAACATTTAGCAGAAATAGTTGAACACGTCTCAGCAAAAAAATCATCCATGCTTTCCTTGAAGTTGTGAATGATACACAAAGATTGTCATGTGTTTGCTATACCTCCAGTATGTGTTTAAACTAGTATTAAAAATACTTACTTTTTATTATTGTTTGTGGGCTGTTTCTCATCACTTCTGGTCAGAAATCATATGATGTGCTTTTTGATTTTTCAAAAATATATGAGACGGTTATGAAAAATATCTTAAGATGAATGACAAAGGAATCTGTATCTATACATTTCTGCATAAATTCACTCAAGCTTTTTTGTAAGTCATACATTTTACACATAAAGAAATAATCACTTCTATAAATACCTGGAGGAGATTATTCTGATGGAATTCATCTGGATGGAGGAGATTATTCTGAGGATCCTAAAAGCACAACCAAAGAGTTCAGTTAAAGAAAAGAGGGCAAATACTCTGTGTATCCTGAAATGTGCTACAATACTGAGAATCTACTTTACCAAAATAAAAATTGTTCCAAGTGTCATCTGGATGTTTTTCTCATTTTCTTCTCAGAACTTCACATGCTGAAAAAAAATCTTTGACTGATTAAAAACTGATTTATTTTAATAAAAAAGTTTAGTGGGGACTTTTTTTTTGTTTTCATATCATATATTGTGATTCATTTGGAAGGATTAGTTGCCAAATATATAATAAATACATGACTTTCTGAAATGTCTGTTGTGGTATTTTGTTGAGTACTAGAATGTGAATTTATTTTTCTTTTAAAATAACATACTAATCATTCTGCAAAGAGCAAATATAATAAAGGTCAGGAAGAGCTTTCCATCAGAAACTTGTATCTATCTCCATTGAACTTAACGAAATTCACTGTGAAATTAAACAGGTTTTGTACAAGCTTTTCAGACTTGGCACAGGTTTTGTGTAAATTTTGTTATTATATTCTTTTTAAGCCATTTATATTCCTTCCGCATTAACCCTGACCTTGCTAGAAAAGCAAATGGTGTCACTGAGAGAGGTGAGGTTCAGATCAGGTTGAGCAATGAAGATAGCAAGTTTTACATTACCCTTTGAGTCATACCACCATCAGGACCCACAGCTTTTCGAGAGGGTCCCAAGAAGCAAGAAAGTAGACAGCCATTGCACTTCCCTCGCAACTTGTATCTCTAGGATTTCAAAGACCTTAAAGATCACAATATACGAGGGAGTCAAAGGGTCAGAAAATGATATTTTCTTGTTTAGACGGCAAAAAAAAAAAAAAAAATCCCCAATGCATAGGAAATTGTATGCTAATTTCATTTTGACCACTGGAAACATCTTCTGAATAAGTTTTCTGATATACACCAAAAATTAATATAGCATTTCTGAGAAAGCTACTTCACACAACAATTCTGTGAGGTTGTCTTTATGCATATATTGTTTTTTCCTTCTTTTTTGTAGACTAATTTTGGAGTATATCAATCTTATTGTCAGACAAAATGGTTGCAATGTTCCAAATATCAGAGTCAGACTTCCTGTGTAGAAAGAAATTTTGAATTTCATTAATTACTTTATTACCACAAATTGTTGGAAGAAACATGTGTTCTTGGATGTTAATTAATAGCTCATTATTATTATACAAATTAACTTGGCAGCACTATGTACCGTATATTTGCAGAATAATGAATTACATTAAAGGAGAGCCAAGATGGCAAACACTGAAGTGCATGCATCTATTATCTGCTCCTTATACATGCATAAACCTTTCCTAGGGCGTTAAGCAGAAATCCTAATGAGAAGCACACTCAAGAGAAAAGAAGAAAAGAGTAGGAAAAAGGATAAAGAGTAATGCACATACAACTTGAAGTACCGAGCATTACACTGAGAAACAATAGCTACTGTTTCAGTCCCACAGGCATTTCCTCTTAAACGAGTTGTCATCAAAGCTGGGAAAGCCAACGATGTACTGAACTGCAATGTAAGTTTTGAGTCTGAACTGTGAAACATAGGCTCATCTCAACTGCTCTGAGCAACCTGTGCAGCAGAAACTGGCCTGGATAGTAACACAGAAATTCAGAGGTACAAAAGGGAAACTTCTTTTCCTTTCCTTTCCTTTCCTTTCCTTTCCTTTCCTTTCCTTTCCTTTCCTTTCCTTTCCTT
>VXAA01003417.1:82531-102247 GCA_013399115.1 Anseranas semipalmata
CCTTCCCATTCTCTTTTCTAACCTTCTAATCTTCTAATCTTCTTCTAACCTAATTTTCTCTGTGGTAGTATAAGGAAAACAATGTCGAATTCCTGCAGATCAAAAGAAATGAGCTATTCACTTGGAGAAGAATAAGCCATGCATTTGTGAAGTAAGCAAACTCTCCAGCAGCTCCTGAATTTTTCTGTGTCTTGTTGAATTTGAAGTCAAACAGATCTAGTAACCTAGAGACTTTCCACATGCATCTTTCTACCAGTCATACAAAAATTTTTGGCACTGAAATTGCAGTATTAAAATCTAGATTTCTTAGTGTTCGGGTTCCCTGTTTAAGGTGTATCTAATTCCATATAATTTTCCTTCTGCTTCTTCCATAATCATTTTTTTTTTCTGTTTACTTATTTCCAACAAATTGTCTTGTCTCTGACTTTATTATTTATTTAAAACTAAAGAGAAAGCTTTTGGGGGGCGGGGGGTGCTACTTATCGCAAAATTCTATCACATCTTTGTATTGAATTCTCTGTATTGATACACTTTCAAGTTTTTAATGTCTTCTAACTTCTTTACAATTTAGTTTTTCTCATGTCATTTCTCTAATCTTTTATATATACAGGGCTTTATTTTATCTGCTGTTCTGTTCTTTCTCTTATCTGTTTCATAGATTCTCTACTTACTCCCAGCATTCTGCAACATGAGGTTCTCAGTCAACTTCTACTGTTATGTGGAGATGACTACTGAATTAGTCTGGCCTGAAAAGTGTTCCTCACAAGTGTTTCCTCTTTCTTCACAAGGCAAACTTTAATTAGTTTCATTTAAAGCTTCTTCAAAACTTTATTGCAGGAGATATTTGTCCTGTTTTCTTCCCTGAGGTTTTCCCTGAGCTTCTCAGATTCTAGTTTTTAAAATAAACAGCTGCTCATATCTTTTGTTTAGCTTTTTATAAAACTGAAATTACATCTCTCTGTTATCTTCTGCTTCAGGATTATTCTTTATGTAGTCTTTTCTTTTACCCCTTCAATGCTTATGAGAACAGATTTTAGATTCCGTATTGGTTGATTGATAGAGAAATCTAGAGGATGTTACAATCCAAAATTATAAAAGACTCATCAGTATCAGTAATGATATTATATATTCTATCTGTAGGAAGTTAAAGTCTTTCATAATGATACAATTTCTAGCGCTATTTATCACTCTAATTATGACATATTCATAACCAAATCCAATGCTCACTGTCTACTGCAAACTCTTAACATTGTCTCCAGAAATCCTCTTTTATCATCCTTTCAAAAGCTTGGTAGGAACCAAGTCTTTTCTGTTTTATCTCCACTATAATGTTTTATTCCTTTAAAAATGTATCACATCACAACACTAAAATGCTACATTAGAATGTGTACATTCATTTAGCTATAAAATTTCATTCTGAATATTGGGAAAAGGGATATTATCTTCTGATTGGTCAGATACCAGAGACCACTTCAAGCACAAGTGTGCATCCAAGGGTAATATTTTTATGCAAGGTGTACGTTTTCTAGTGGACAGTTTGGCTTACTTCACAGCAGGCTCAAGTAAGGAACATAAACACCACATCTTTCCCCAAGTTTATTTCACAGATTAAGCATCTTAGTAGAGATTCAGAAAATGAGCGATGTAGATGCATTCTTCAGTAAGATCCCAGTTTGAAAAGCAAAAACATCACATTTTGTATGGCTCTATGTTACTTTTTTCTTTTAATTTATTGGGTAGCAGATTGAATTGTCAGTGTATCAAATCAATAGGGTTATAGGAAAATTTCAGTTTCTTCATTACTTCAGAACCAAAGAGTATTTCTTCAAAAATTTCTTTCTGTTATATTTAGATAGCAAAAGGAGTTCTGATGAGATGTGAGTTGGAGAGATGAAAGGTACAAAAAGTCATCCTTAAAAACAGCCCAGGGAATGTAGTGAAAGCAGTGAAATTATCTGGTAACACTGAAGTCTGGAACTAAAGCGATCCTGATATTATCAATAAAGGGTTTGATGACAGTTTCACCTGTCAAAGGAGTAAAAACATTCTTTGATGTAACCTTAACATGGACCTTTCATCTAAGTTTCTACTCTCCTAGCCCAGATAAACCTATCCAGACAATTTCTACCTCTTTTTGACTTTGCGTTTTTAATTTTGTCTGCTATAATTATATTATAATAGGTACCTGAATCATTATTTTACAAAGTTCAAAGAAAGAATAGTTTAACAGAAATACTGGGCTGGAGTGGAGATGACATGTAAATGATAACTTGAATTTTAAAAATAATAATAATAAAAAAAACAACAGTAAATCCAATTCTTTTCATAATTAACCTTGTAAAATGGGGAAAAACACTGAAATCCCAAAGCTGTTGTTTTCTTGAAATTTGGATTTGATAGGTGGGATTCTTCGGTTCTGGTGTCATCTGCAGTGTAAATTTCAACAACTGAATCAGCCAGTATAAAAAAAAAAAAAAAAAAACAGTCACTTATAGACTATAATTTCTCTTATCCTAATGCATATCAAAATTACATCAAGTTCTTTCAGCCCTCCAAATAGTTATTTCTGGCCTTTGGCTATAAAGGGACTCTCATTGACAAGCTTAGATATAGATGCTGAAGATGAGTGGGCAAGATGAACAATGTGTAATACTTTTATAGGTAGGATATATAAGGATATTGACCCACAATAGTGGCAAGAATGAACTCTTCCCAAAGATATAATTATTTGTTTTCAAAACAAAATCTGTACAGATGGTAGAATTAGGCTGCTGCTAAGTAAACTTCTTGCTGTTATGTATGAATCAGATGAATATGATTTTTGGATATAGGAAGCAGAATTTCTTATATAATGCAAACCGTTAGTGTTTGTTAAGTTCTCTTGCTGGTCCCAGCCTGGGTATAAGCTATTTTATTTTTGCTTAATGGAAGTAAGTATCTCTAAATACTAAAATCTGCATAACATGTCTGAGGGAAACCCTATTTAAAGCATCTATCTTGTACAGAACATCAAAGATCTCAGTTCTGCAAATACACTAAGGGGAATCCTGGAGTGGAAGATGCCAATTTGCCCATAGGTAGACTGCCACGCCTATGTCATGTCATGAAAGCAAAATTTGGAGTTCATTAGAATTTCAGCTTTCCTTGCTTGTTTCAGTAACTTTTGGGAAGTTTAAGAAAGATCAGAATACATCACCAAAATATGCTAAAATAAGATGCAATATATTTCCCAAATTGCTGGTGGCCATCTAAAGATACAGCAGGTACTTTGTAGACAGGTCTGTTTGTCTACAATGTATATCAATCTGTAACCACAATGCAAATTACTGGAATATTTTAAATATAGTGCTCCAAAATTCAATTCAGTACAACATCCAGTCTTTATTTTTCCAAATGCCATAGAAAAGCCAGATAAAGATTTCATATTTTAAAGACACAATCAAGGAAAATATGCTGAACATTATATGCTGAATTAGAGGGAGGTATAGGATCAAAATCTACTGTTTTGTTGTTGTTGTTGTTGTTTGTTTTTTACATCAAAAATCTGAGGAAACAGATACAGTAAGAATATGGTAATAACTCTTATTGGCCACCTGCTGATAAGGTAAAAATAATCAAATAACTATAGTTTAATAATTCCTTAGTCTTTGTCTATAGAAATTTCTTGATCATTGCTTTCATCTCGCAACAGCTTTATAAAATTTCTTTGTATAACTTTCTATGTCAACAATTTTTGTATCAGAAGAAAGTAAAGGTGAATAAGGTATGGTATATAATTTTTTTATTTTATTTTTAATTGTTTCATATTATGAACAGTTTTTAAATCTCAGTATGAAATATCAGCTGAACAGGTAGTCTTGAGCAGAGTTTGGAAGGAAAAAAAACAAAGTTTCAAAGGGATTTCCTGATTAAGTCAGTTCTTTAGCTTAAAGTTCTCACTGGATTGCCACAGAACCAGACTTATTTAACTGCCATGCCTCATGTATTTTTGCACTGGTAGGAGGTCTCATGGAAGGGATACCAGCAAGTCATGCTTTCTGAGTTGTATAGGTGTAGCCAGTTACTATGTTATCTGGCTTTTGTGAGCTTACAGACAGAAGTACAAGCTTCATCTTTAAATAACATCTAACAATCACTAACCTTCTCTTTTCCAAGAAGCCAAGAGAGCAAGCTGCCTGATCTTTTGAGTTCTCCATGACAGGTAATTTAAAAAATCCAGTATAACTGTGTAATCATTCTGGATTGAGCTGCACTAACTAGCCCTGCAAGACTATGTGTAAAAATCCCTTTCAGAATGTTTTGAACACCTTAGTACCTGTTGAAATGTCCTAAAAGCGAAAATATGGGACTTTATTCAAGACCTACCAATTCCATACTCCTTCACTAGTGGATGCAAAACTTCTAGTTGTACTATGGCACTTATTTCATTTTTCTTATTCCTCTGAGGTCTAAGCTTTCCATGCTAAGGAGAAGTCTCACCTTTTCTCCCCCTGACGCATTACAAAAGCTTTTCTAAAACTATTCAGTGTTCTCTTAAATTCACACACACACACACAATAATGTTCCTTTTTAAATTAACATAGAAACTGTTGTATAATTACAAACCTTTAAAAAAATTAAAGCAAAATAAAGACGTTATGATATTCTCTAAAAACTCAAAGAGATATAGAAATCTCATCTTTTCATTTACAACAATTTTATGGGTAAAATAAGATATGATATATACAGTAGAACCCTGTTTGTGAAGGTAGTAAAGAACAGCATATATGATGTGTTCTGTTTCTGCAAATTTAATTAAGTGAGAAGAAACCCAAGGTTGATGGGTAGGAGGTGGCGTGTTAATCACTCTATGTGTGAAACAGTGAAGATAATTAAGATCTCTCATTTCTTGTCCAAAGTTGTAAAATGTTAAATCCTCATGACTCATACTAAAATTATGAATCTGTAAAAATTTATAGTAAAAAGTCACAAAGCTCAGGAAAAAAAAAAAAAAAGAGAGAGAGAGAAAAAGAAAATATCTTCTTAATTGCAGGCTGAAAGCTCATATTTGACACTGTCTATGGAAATACATCATCCAAACCTAGCAAAGGGCATCCATGCATGTGCAAAGAAATGGTTCCCAGCACTTCATCTGAAGGTGGAGGTTTGGCGCTTGACCAGTGCAGGATGGCATTTAAGATGTGGCAGGCACATAGGTCTGTCTGGAGACATCTCTGTTCTACACTGGGGTCTCATTGGAGCTCTATGGACATGTTCATCCTGATTCAGCATGCTGTGAAAAGGACAGGACTGCACAGTAGAGTGAGGACATTTTTTGCTTCATTTCTCCACTGAAGAAATTGCAGCAGGAGCCTTTTGGTGATGGAACCAGAGAAAACGGTTTCTTTTTAGCTTAGTTCTTCTCACAGAAGTGGAAGAACCTTCAGGGCACTGAAACTGTTGCTTGAACACTGAAGGACATCACCAGACCAAGGCAAAGATCAGGACTGTGATTAGACCCTTCCCCAGAAGTACATTTTTAACAACTGAATAGGTTGTCTTTGCTGAAACCTATTTCTTTTCTCTAACCACCAGTTGAGATGTAGTCTTCTCTATCTGAACACAGATATAGTATGTGTCTATTTCACAGCTGCAAGAGCAAAAGGTCCTAAATTCCCTTTGGAAGCTTTTCAAATGAATATCTTCTATTTTGAAATGCAAGTAGAATTCTACTATACCTACTTTGCAACTAGAACTCCCCAATATATTCTTATTTTCATGTTTTTATGAGGAATACTAGTGTTTATGTATATAAAGGTAGCTCTGATGGCAAACTGAGGCACAGTCTTGCATTAAATACTCTTAAGTAGTGAAATTACTTTCTTACATGCACTGACAGCAATTATCACTACAAAGGTAAAATTCCATCAAATGAAAATAGATCCTCAAAAAGCGTGGCAATTATATTTTCTAGATTTAATGGATAAATGATATAGACAGTAATGATCAATGTTTGGCATAAACTTCATGAAAAAACATTCAACAGCTGCTTATGCTAATTATCGGGAAGACATTACTGAAATGGATCTGGCCATAAGAATTCTAATATATCTAAGATTAAACTGATATTCATGTTTTGAGTATGAAAATGCAGAAAACAATATGGTAGCTGCTGCAGAAGCCTCTGTACCATAGTATTGCTGTTTATATAAACTGCCTTAGCGTGACAATAAATTAAATGCTATAGTTTTACATGATTTACTCATAAGTAAAATAATATATATCTTGGTCGGGCAAAGCCTATGTATTCTCAGGAACATGACAGGCAATACTTTTCTCTGCAGATGGTTCTTCTTTCTTCCAAGGAAATATTAAAAATCTTCCACCAGTTATTCATTATGACATACTTAAGAAGGGAATAATCCTTTGGCTTCTTGATTGTTTTCAAGAAAATATTGGAACTGTGTTAGAAATATTTGAAATGTACCAAGTGTATCACAAATGAATGAACTGAACTTTGATGTGCCATAATTAGCAGAAAATGATAATTTTGACATTAATTACTCTCCTATTTTTTCTTTCCTAACTAACACATATATTAGTACAATGCACATTTTATCAGTCATCATTTGATCTTGAAGGTTGGATAAGTCTCATTCTGAACTTGTTTTCTGCATCTACCAGCAGAATTCCTAAGTTTGCAGAGATCCCATTTTCAAGACTTTAAATATGTGGAATTGTAGACCACTGGTGTTCTATGGTCTGTGATCTATGGTCATCACCATTTCCATTACAAGCCATAACATTATCCAGTTATAAGATGCCACTTAGCACAACCATGCTTTGATTTTACACGGGGATTATAGAGACATACTTTTGGTGACTTAATTCTGCTTGCAATGTGTTCTAAATACAAACACAAAAAAAATGATTTTTGTGATAGAGTCTTAAAAATAGACAAATCTGGTGTTGTGTGTGAAGAACTTCTGGCCTTATGCATTCGCTACACAGAATGGTACAAAACCAAACCAGTGACAAAGCCTTTGTTCATCAACGTAACTTATCTAAATAGAATGACAAAGCAGAAAAGGGGAAAGGCATTTCATTCAATGATGTTTATGATGTGGATATTCACCAATATTCAAATGAGAAAAAAGTTTCAGTGAACATAACTATTTTAATTCAGTTCAACCGCTTTCTCTGAAAGACAAGATTTGGAAAGGAAAAAGCTTTACTGACAGTTGAAATTTTCCATGACCGTACCCACTGTATAGTGGTTCATATGAAGAATACTGTACTGTAAAATTCAACAATAAATTTACATATGTGTCAGGAGTCCTGGCTGATTTTTCTTCAAATTCTGGTTTTCCCTACTTCTACCTCACACACAAAAGTCACAGGTATTTTTCTTCTCAAGACAGAATAGAACAGCTTGGCAATACCTGATAAATACTTAAACTGGTAAGCTTGTACATTAAAGAGTTCAATTGTGCATGTAAAACATTTCATAAAGTGATGAAAAAGAAAAAAAAATATTTAAATATATTGATCAAAAAA
Source organism: Anseranas semipalmata (assembly GCA_013399115.1). Lineage (NCBI taxonomy): Eukaryota > Metazoa > Chordata > Aves > Anseriformes > Anseranatidae > Anseranas > Anseranas semipalmata. Next base: position 90,068 of record VXAA01003417.1, read on the forward strand.
AGTACAATGTCATAAAATAAACTTAATTGTGTCAATGAAATACCTAATTACCTAGTAGAGAGCAGTGGGAAAAATAAAAAATAAAAATAAAAATAAAATAAAAAAAGAATATATGTATATTTATATTTATATCCAAAAGAGATGCCCAGTCTACCTCAAATGCAAATGTGTATGTTTTATATTAACCATATGTTATAGTGTTTCAACAGAAATCTAGTCCTGCTGTTTCACTGTTTCCTTTTGTCCATATATTTTCAAATGGATTTTCACTTGCTAGGGAACAAGTAGATGGTACAAATGATCTGTGACGGTTATTTAATGTTGCATTGTACATGACTGTTTCTGAGTCATTATCTAAAATGACAGCAAAAGGAGAGAAACTAACTTGCTAATTCAAAGAATCACTGGAAAAGTCAAAACAACATCTGCTTTATCTGCCTTACCTTGACAGAATATACTGATCCATTCCAGTTCTCCATTTTCCCTAAGAATCCTTTGTGAATATAAATCTTCATTGTTTCAAACTTGTCACCTTAGATTTCTGAAGACTTTGTTGCCTTGACAGAATAGTTACACAGTCCACAGATTTTTATGTGCCATTTCTAACATATTCTGCTTATTATATTAAAATTCAACCAAACTTGTTAGATGCTGTATACTGCACTTAATTTTATAGGATAAGTTGTTGGCACCATTTCCAATTATAAGGGAAAGGATCCTTTGGCTACTTAATCAGTTATTTCCTGGAAATTATCAAAAAAAATTTATTTGAAATGTCTCTGAAACTTGTTGAAAGAATTTGTTTTCACTAGTGCAAAGCAGATGCCAGAGATCAAAGTAAAAGAATGTTATAACTGCTCTATGCTTATCAAAGTGATTGGACAAGGTTAAGAATAAAATCCGTATATCTCACTTTACTATGTCCACACAGCCAAATAGATGGTGCAATTCATCTGATTGAAGTAAGTGGAAAGACATTTATTAACATCAATGTGTTGTAACTACATTTTTAACTGGAAGTGATAATTTTCACCTCTTCCAATTAGCTGAGACTATAAGTTATTGATAAGGTATAATAATAGTCTGACTGTATTCTTGTATTTATTATACTGACAGTTTAATTATTACTGTAAATATAAGACTTTTTGCCTATATCCTGAAATAATATAATGAAACTATCAAAATTAAAATCATTTACTATCTTTTGTAGCTATGGATTTACTTTCTTACTAGGCACATATGTAAGTATTCCTGAAACAGGGACCGATAAAATAAATAGCTTGTTTTATAGTACCTTATAAAGCACAAGTCTGTATGTATAATATAGCTTCACGAGTGCCACACAGCTCCTACATATTTAAGGCAAACAAGGGTCATTGGAAAGTGTCTGTTGCTGAATTCACAATTGAAGGAGCATTTCCATAGTTCATGAAACAAGCAATGCTGTGTATTTTACCCACCTTGTCAGCAAGTCCCTTAAAGGCACTCAGTGCTGTGTACACTGGGATATTTGGTAACTTCGTTGTATAGCTCTGCATGGAAAACATAGGTCGGATCTTGATTTACTTTTGCCTCAAGCTTTTTCCAGAGCTACTTCATAGGCCTCTCATTTAGGTCTGATCTTCACAGCAGTATAGGAATATGTACATATTCCACAAATGAGCATAGCTGGACAGAAATTAAAGATGCTTCCAGGCCTTAGATTCTGCCAAATATGCCCTAAAATGCAAGGGAACACTAAGCTATGGAAAACTCTCAATTATACTCTGTATAACATTCTTTAGCAATAGTGACATCTTTTTCACCATTCTTATGAAACCTTCTTTTGCTTCTGATTGATATAAATGCTTACGGTCCAAGCAGCAAAATAATCATTACTATTCTAGAATTATGATTTCAGTAACAATGCACACAGTAGCTACATTTACTGATATCATGTATTAGATTTCTGGGCAAAGCATGATTTTGTCATTTCTGCATTGTACTTCAAGGGAAATCGTGATTTTCATCTGAGGTGGGTAATATAAACAAGATTTAAAACAAAGTTTACCACTTCAGATTTAAGTAATGTAGAGCAAACAAACTTGACAACTAGCAAACCCTGTTTCATATTCATCACCACAGTTCACCTAGAGTCTGAAGCAATTTCTTGGACCTATTCAGTGTGTCACCATCGAATATATATGTGCTTTGGGAGATATGGTGTACACTTAAAACATCTCCTTAGTGTAATGTTCGTTGGATTTTTAGAGGACACTACCACCCTTGCTCTTATTGTTTACTTTTTTGTTCTCTGGATTTTCAATGTGGCAAGCATAAAAAGTATTGAAGAAGTGATGACATCAAGGGTAAATTAGAAACCATCAAACGGGACTTCAGAGCTCTGGGCATGGTGGTCAAGGGGCTGGGAGCCCAGGTCATTTTTTCCTCAATACTTCCAGTGAGGAGGAAAGATGGGAGGAGGAGGAGGAGGATATTCTAAGTTAATGACTGGCTGTGCCGCTGCCGTTGGCAACAGGGATTTGGTTTCTATGACCATGGAACCCTGTTTGAAGATCAAGAACTGATGGGGAGAAATGGGATCCACCTCAATAGGAGGGGCATGTGTGTCTTTGCTAACAGAATGGCCAACCTGGTATGGAGGGCTTTAAACTAGGAAAGACGGGAGAAGGGGAGAGTTACAGGGATGGAGTAGGCAGCAGTAAGTGGCTCAAGTCGGGATGCCTCCTGTGGGTGCATGCAGATGGGGAACTAAGTGTGGGACATGACTATGGAGGATCCTCCTGCACCCCTCCTGGGAAACCTGTAGGCTTGATCACCTCCCTGAAATGCTTGTATAGCAATGAACGTAGCATGGGAAATAAACAGGAAGAATTAGAGATCTGTGTGCGGTCGCAAGGCTAAGATCTCATTGCAATTACAGAAACATGGTGGGATAGCTCACATGACTAGAGTGCTCTCATGGAGGGCTATGTGTTTTTTAGGAAAGACAGGCCAGGAAGGCAAGGTGGTGGAATTACTTTCTATGTGAGAGAGCAACTGGAATGCATCGAGCTCTTCCTGTGGGTGGATGAAGACTGAGTTGAGAGCTTATGGGTAAGGATTAAAGGGCAGGCTACCGTGGCTGATACTGTTGTGGGAGTTTGCTACCGGCCACCTGATCAGGAAGAAGAAATAGATGAAACCTTCTACAGACAGCTGGAAGTAGCTTCACAATCACAGGCCCTGGTTCTCATGGGGGACTTCAACCACCCTGACATCTGCTGGAAAGATCACACAGCTAGGCACAAACAGCCCAGGAGGTTCCTGCAGATCACTGATAACTTTTTGGCACAGGTGGTTGAGCACACAACGAGGAGAGATGTGCTGCTGGATCTTGTGCTTACAAAGAAGGGCTGGTTGGAGATATGAAGGTTGGGGGCAGCCTTGGCTGCAGTGACCATGAGATGGTGGAGTTCAGGATCTTGTGAGGAGAAAGCAGGGCAAAAAGTAAGATCGCAACCCTGGACTTCAGGAGAGCAAATTTCGGCCTCTTTGAGACCTGCTTAGGGGAATCTCATGGGTCAGGGCCCTAGAAGGAAAAGAGGTCCAAGAGAGCTGATCAATATTCAAATATCACTTCCTCCAAGCTCAAGATCAATGTATCCTTGTGAGCAAAAAGGCAGACAAAGGGGGAAGGAGACCTGCATGGATGATCAAGGAGCTCCTGGAAGGACTCAAATGGAAGAAGAAAGTATATGGAATGTGGAAAAAGTGACAGGGCACTTGGGAGGAATACAAGGATATTGTCAGAGTATGCAAGCATGTGACGAGGAAGGCCAAGGTCCATGTGGAGTTAAATCTGGCAAGGGATGTCAAGGACAACAAGAAGGGCTTTTTCAAATATATCAATAGCATAAGGAATAGCAGAAAGCTCTGAGTCTAGTTGGAAGCTTGTAGCTAGCAGTGTCCCCCAGGGGTCTGTGTTGGGTCCAGTCTTGTTCAACTTATTCATCAATAACCTGGATGATGGAACAGAGTGCACCCTCAGCAAGTTTGGGGAAGACACAAAACTGGGAGGAGTGGCTGATACACCAGAGGGCTGTGCTGCCATTCAGAGGGACCTGGACAGGCTGGAGCGTTGGGCAGTGAGGAACCTCATGAAGTCCAACAAAGGCAAGTGCAGGGTCCTGCACCTAGGGAAGAATAACCCCATGCACCAGTACAGGTTGGGAGCTGACCTGCTGGAAAGCAACTCTGCGGAGAAGGACCTGGGAGTCCTGGTGGACAGCAGGTTAACCATGAGCCAGCAGTGTGCCCTTGTGGCCAAGAAGGCCAATGGTATCCTGGAGTACATTAAAAAGAATGTTGCCAGCAGGTCAAGGGAGGTGATCCCCCCCCTCTACTCAGGCCTGGTGAGGCCACACCTGGAGCATTGTGTCCAGTTCTGGGCTCCCCAGTACAAGAGGGACATGGAGCTCCTGGAGCGGGTCTAGCGAAGGGCTACTAAAATTATTAAGGGACTGGAGTATCTCTCATACAAGTAGAGGCTGAGAGAGCTGGGCCTGTTTAGCCTGGAGAATAGAAGACTGAGAGGGCACCTTATCAATGTGTACAAATATCTGAACGGAAGGTGTCAAGAAAATGGGGCCAGACTCTTTCCAGCAGTGCCCAGAGATGGGACAAGAGGCAATGGGCACAAACTGAAACACAGGAAGTTCTGGCTGAATATGAGAAAACATTTATTTACCATGAGGGTGACAGAGCACTGGAACAGGTTGCCCAGAGAGGCCATGGAGTCTCCTTCTCTGGAGATATTCAAAACCAGCCTGGATGTGATCCTGTGCAATGTGTTCTAGGTGACCCTGCTTGGCAGGGGGTTGGACCAGATGATCTCCAGAGGTCCCTTCCAACCTCAACCATTCTGTGATTGTGTGATTCTGTGAAGTATTCCTCTTTTTTTTTTTTTTTTCCCAGACTCCTTCCTTTCCTTGTTTATCACAAGGGACATAATGATTTCTCATGTTAGATGGAGGAATAAAGCAGCACAGTCAAGGCAAACAGACCAAATGTGTTTGATGGAAGCTGTACCAATCCATCTCTAGTCTTCTTATCTTTCATGCAACACTTTCCACATTCCTTATCAAATGTTTTACCTACTCTGTGGGACAACCTCTATCAGAGCACGGCTGCTTCAATGAAAACTACTAGAGCTCAAAATACCTTCTTTTTCCCGTGAACACTCCCTGCCACCCACCAGATTTGCCAATGTTCCCAGCACAGATTTATCTCTGCAGAGTTGCCTTGCTCTCTCATAAAGGAACAATAGTTCTCTATGAGTTCTGACATCCTAATGGCTACCAGTTGGCCTTTTTTTCTACATTTCACAGGAAAATTTCACACCTCTGAGTGTGCCATTTTTCAGTTGAATTTGACTTATAGTTCACAGATGGAGAGAGACTCCTGATAAAAACTCTCTTTAAAGACAGTGCAAGAAAACACATTTCTGCATTGTGACAGGTTAATATTCTCCACATTGATTTGTTCATAGTTTTCTGGCTGTGATGCCAAAACCTTTAGTAAATTGCATCCAACTTCTTTGAGAGTAGCTATAAGGCAGTATAGTCTTACTAGAAAAATGGGGAAATGACAAAGTCCCTGTAGTAGAGGCTGCCACCTCCACAGAAAACAGCAATTAGCCTTTTCAACAGCATTAGCGCCTTGAATCTTAAAGGGTGCTTATTCATAGCCATGGGTGGGGTAACCCTGGATATATGTACTGACTGGGGAACAAGAGGCTAAACAGCAGCCCTGCGGAAAGGGGACTGGGGGTTCTGGTTGATGGCAAGTTGAATATGAGTCAGCAGTGTGCCCTGGCAGCCAAAAGGGACAACCATACCCTTGGGTGCACCAAGCACAGCATTGCTAGCCGGTCAAGGGAAGTGATTGNAGCGGAGGGGCAGGCGCTAATCTCTGCTCTCTGGTGACAGCGACAGGACCTGAGGGAACGGCATGGAGCTGTGACAGGGGAGGTTCAGGCTGGGTGTTAGGAAAAGGTTCTTCACCGAGAGGTGGTCGGGCGCTGGAACAGGCTCCCCAGGTTAAGTGGTCACAGTACCAAGCCTTCCAGAGTTTAAGAAGTGATTAGACAACACACTCAGAGATAGGGTCTGATTTTGGGGTGGTCTTGTGCAGAGCCAGGAGTTGGACTCGATGGTCCTTGTAGGTCTCTTCCAACTTGGGATTTTCTGTGATTCTGTGATTATAATTCATGGGTCATTATGGCTATTTATTTTTTTCAAAGGAATCGGGAAAAAACATCTGCATATTAGTTAATCACTACTCACACAGACTTGCATGTTTAACAGAAAATCTCTGACATGGTTTTGTCTGCGATAGACTTAATTTTCTTTGTAGAGGCTTGTATGATGACGTATTTTGGATTTCTGATGAAAATAATGGTGATAACTCACCTATGTTTTTAGTTGTTGCAGAGCAGTTCTCACACAGAGCCAAGGAGTTTTCCACTTCTTGTGCTGCCCAGCCCCCTGGGAGGGGACAGAACCAGGACAGCTGACCCAGACTGACCAAAGGGATGTCCCATACCCCATGGCGTCATGCACAGCAATTAAAGCTGGGGTAAAGAAGGAGGAAGGGGGAGACGTTTGGAGTGGTGGCGTTTGTCTTCCCAAGAACCCGTTACCCGTGATGAGCCCTGCTTTCCTGGAAGTAGCTGAATGCCTGCCTGCCAATGGGAAGTAGTGAATGAATTCCTTGCTTTGCTTTGCTTGGATGTGCTGCTTTTGCTTAACCTAGTAAACTGCCTTTATCTCAACCCATGACTTCTTGCACTTTTACCTTTTCAATTCTCTCCCCTTTCCCACCTGGGGAGAGTGAGCCAGTGGTTGTGTGGTGCTGAGCTGCCTCCCAGGCCTAAACCACAACAGTCTCCCGGGAAATCAATCATTCTTTCTCACTCCTAATCTCTATATCATCAACAGGGTCAGCAGCACAACTCAAAACTGACAAAACTAAAGACCACTTTGCAAGGTGGAACTACGCCATTGAAAAGTAAATACAAAGAAATACAAAATACAGAGAAGCTTCTTCAAGAATTTGAAGCAGAGTCCTCAACAGTGATACAATACATATAAGCAAATAATGCAAAAAATACTCTTCTAGGAACTTTGTCAATACTTTTAATTTCATTTGCACTCAACACTGAGATTATTCAAAGAATGATTGTTTGGACTAAATACCTCTACCCACAGAAACCCATCTTTTTTTTTTTTTTTTTTTCCCTAACAGCCAGCACCCTGACTGTACCCCAGATTTTCAGATTAGGCACAATGATGTGGACCTTGTATATGATTAAAAAATTTTGTGCAAGGGGCAGGTTTGTTTTGTTTTGTTTTGTTTTATTGGAAAAAATTCCCTTTTTCACCAAGAGAAACAAAGAAGAACCCATTTGAATCATTCAGCCTGTATGCATATGCACATTCTTCACACATTAGTGAATATATACAAGAGAAATATGATGATGATTTTCCTATGCATAAGTATAAAGTCATTTTCCAGATCTAAATTTTTACAGAGATAAAACTGTTACATTATTTCTTAATAACAGTGCTATTTTTATTAGTTCAATAATATCTACCTAGTCATGTGGAAAATCTCTACTTGTGAACACTCTCAAAAATTATTTTTATTTTTTGCTTTGTTATCTGGATATATTTCCACTCCACCTTTAAATGCAAGTTTCCCATACCATTTTGATAGTTCCTATTCAGTACTATGGCTTCATTGTTTCAGTGAGCACCAAGTTATTATAAGGCTTAAATTTAATAATTTTTTTTATGATAGCTTGTATTGCAGACACCTGTCAAACAAATTTTACTGTCTTTCTGCTTGTCTATGGGAAGTTGATGCAAAATAGCTGGAAACATCTTACTTTCTTTCTGTAATAAGTAAAACTCTTCTAGTTATTTTCTGTGCAAGGTTGGTGTTCAAGGTTTATTAGAGAGTACCAAAACTGGTAATTCAAATTTGACTTTTCTGCATTTCAGATACAGTGTTCTTTGGTGCAGATAGGCCAAGAGTAAAACGCACCCTTGGACTACAATACTGGAAGATATTTCAGGAGATAATCTATTACAATGCCTTATTATGGTTTTACTATGATCTTGTTATGGCAATCCATGATGGGTATTTGTCTAACCTGTTCCAGAAGATGCTGTACCAAAGCTGTTTAATTATTTTTCCATTGTTTCATTAGCTTAGCAGTTAGACAGATTTTCCTTAAGTTTTGCTTCTTTAGAAAAATCAATTTTTCCTCTTTCTGTAATAGGTAAAGCGACCATGAAACATAACGTTATTCTATAAGAATATGGACACAGTCATAGGCTGTTATGCTATCTCCACAAAGTCCAATCACAGCAATTTGTTGTATACATCCTTGTAGTTTATCCAACTGAGAAATAAAAATAAATAGAAAATTTAAAGTAATTTTAGGTTAATGCAATTTGATTATTCCTGATCATGTGCAAGTATCTTATGCACTCTAAATCTTCCTAGGAAGCATGTGGGGTCATTTTGCCTGTTTTGGAAATAAAGGGATGAAATAATTATTTGATAAGCAGTTCAATATTTTTAGCAACCTTAAACAAGAGAAGGGAACACAAAGTCTTGGGTCATATCTAAAGCCAACCAAACAGTAAAATATCACTTTTGCATCAGTCAGTCAGAATGCCTTGGGCTTTGATAGTGACAATGAATAATACATCATGTGCCTGTGTCCCTTCCATGCCAGTCCTAAAGACAGCCATTTGACTCACTCAGACTCAGTGAAAACCAATAAATTCCTCTATTTGAGGTCAACAGAAGAATTTGCATTAGTTACAACAACAACAACAAAAAGTTTATTATTCTTAACCATTGGCTTGTTTATCATCATACATGACATATGCCACTAAAGACATTTTTTAAAAATTTGCAGTGAACTGGCTTAGTTCAGTAGATTCTGCTTGGCCTGCAATACTTTCTAAGCCCTCTAAAACTCTTCTAGATTCACAGAGCTGGAGATCTGAATTCAAAGTCCAGCTAAATAAAATAGAGGAAAAAAATAATAATAACATTATTTAAATATACTTTGAATTTTGGGGAAAATCTGTCATCCATACTCATGATTGAATCTTAGTGAAATAACGAGGTGAATTTAAAGACTAAGTAAATATTTATACAGTATATTTAACTTCATAATCAGCTTCAGTGTATTGCCACAGCAACATCAAAGCTGTAATGATGAACTCTGAAGTTTGTTTTCACTAAGCAATAGTTACAATTACTAATACAGTCTAAGTATTCTAGTACCCTCTGGCTGTGAAAGTCCTTTAGATAAAAAGATATATGTTCCTTTTTTCCTCTTTTTTATCCCTTTTATATAATTTTCAGAAAAGATATTTTAATATATTTCAATGTTAGCTTAGCGGACTAAGAAGTACAATGCCTCCGCTTAGCTAGAGAATGAGAGCTATGCGAGAATTTTGGTCATAAGAAATGGTTTTCCCCTAAACCTAACTAGCTCTTTTCATCATTCATATATCTTCTCTGTACACACAGGATCTTTCTGAGGTTTTTAGGAGATGTTAGCTTGATAATTTGAACCAAAATTGGTTTACTCTTCTAATATATAAAAAGTCACATGCAGAAGGAAGGAAAAGGATCCCAGAGTGCTGCTGCAAAAGAAATGCTCTTCTAAAAATCCAGCCTTTAAAAATGTATTAGATTTGGTGTGCTTCAGGTCTGGACTGACAGAGCTCAGTGAACACTCCTTTGACCCACAGCATTCCTTCAAAATTTACTATTCACTCAAAATCCTGTTAAGGAAAGAAAGAAGCACTCTTCATATGTAAAGTCAAAAAATTCCTGTTAGTATAATTGAAATGTTAGCAGCCACATGGAATAATTATTATAGCCCAGATCTAACCATAACAGAAAAAGAAAGAAAATGAAGAATGATGCTAGAAAGAAATAGTCATAATAATAATAATAATAATAATAATAATAATAATAATAATAATACAGTTGAAGTGATTATACACACACTTCCCAGTTTCTGCCCTGTGTTATTGTGTCTTGGTATTATATGTACCCTCCTACTGCCCCTGGGACGTAATGTTGATGGCCTCTGTATGGTGGGGGGAGAAGGTGCACAAGTCACCTGCATCTGGAGTCTTTCACCAAGAGAAGAATGATATCTGTGTTGATGGTTTCCTCTTCCTTACTTCAGGGTCCACTTGGAACATATTTCTGTGTGTTTGCTAGTCTGCTTTTGCACCTTATTCTTTCCTCATTGGTCTGCAAGTTCATGTTACATCAGAATTGACTGCATGTTGTGCATTTTATGTATCATATATTCTGGTTCTGGTTTTCTTTGTTGCCCCTAAAACTGTTCTTACCCAGCTACAGGTCCTTTGTTAACTGCCTACGGGTGAGTTGTTTACAGCCATGGGGTCCTGTGCCAGCCTGTGCCGCATCCTGTTTTACCCCATGCCTGCACTCCTCTATGTAGTGTGGAATGTGCCTACATCTCAAGACCTCTGCTATTTTACCAGGCCTGTGTTTCTGTACACTATAACATTACACAGGAGTCATATTCCATTTTACACAGAATAACTACTTGTTGCTATCATACAAAATCTATAGTTGTACCATAAAAATATAAGCAAAAGTAAAAGAAATCAGACATGGCCAGCTGGACAGAAAACAAAACAAACAAACAAACAAACAAAAAAAATAAAAGCCATTACAGATAAACAAAGTCAAAATACAGCTCCAGGCAGATCAAGAAAAGTGCAGACAAAACCTGACAAGCCTGAGACTAATGTCTTGCAAAGTCACTACAAAGCCTGTGGCCTGTTACTAGCAGTGGCAATACTGTAAGAGGTGTGCTATAGGGCTTCACCCTTTTGCAGCAGTACTTTGTTAATGATGTCCTGGTTCTGTACATACACAGAAAAGAGCAGAGAGTTTGGTATGACACTCATCATGTCCTGCCATAGCATCCTCATGATGGGAAGTACCACTCCCACACAGAGCCCTCTTGACTTCTGCTAGGCTTTGGCATGAAAATGAATGCTTGCTGCTGAATCTAAGCTTCAGTAAATCACCACTGCAAAGCATTTGGGAAGGACATATAATAGCTCTATAGATGGTTGGTCTACAACAGAAAGATCAAGCTATAAATTCACAGAGGTTTTCAACAGGACTCATGAAGATGTGACCCAATGCAAGTTAATTTCTGCAAGGAATCAGTGACAGAAAGAGGGTGCAATCTGTCCTTTGCCAGAAGCTGAATGCTTAATTTAACAGCAACTGTCAGGCTAGATATGGGCCTCTCTTTGTGCAGGTTATTTTAACAAGTATTTAGTTGAGAAGATGCTACAGAGTATACAGGGATACTACATAGAAATGCTCTTTGAGATGTCAGAAGATACTTCCGTAAATTGCAGGGACTTGTGAGTTTTTATGGATCCCCAAAGCCTCTTTGCAAAGAGCCAAGAGAACTAGCCTATCTCTTTGGAAAATAAACCAAACCCCCAAAACAGTCAGTGCTACATTTCAAATCCAGTCATTACCTTGTATTTCCAAGAATATCTTTTCAAAGATGACAGTTTGACACTGTTAGGAAGGCTGTTTCCTTGATATTTCAAGATACAAATTTAAGAGAAGGATATGGGGTAAGCTGTTATTGTCCCAGTGATTAGACTGATTTATGATCTGATATATTAAATATATGAATTTAACGTTATGTAAGTTCCAACTACAGTCACCTCCAAATAAATTGCTATTTATGTGAGTGGATTATTGTGAAAAGAATTGAGCTTGAATAAAAGCCTTTTAGGTTGAATTCAGAGGATGTTTGGAAGATATGCTTCTAGTGTTTTACGAAAAGACCTGCAGAACTATCTCTGTAAAAAGCAATAGGGTTTTCATGCAGCTTCCAGAACACCTGCAGTCCCCATTACTAATTTCTAGATTAATTTTCAGATTATTAACATGGTTCTAGGAAAATTCACTGAGAAACAGAAGCAAGGTAAAGGGTAAAAGTGAATTTTGCATCTAGTGCACTAGACTGGAAGATAACAACACATATTTTGATGTGTTGAACTGAGAATAATGTAGTTAAATCACAGAATCACA
>VXAA01003418.1:0-19439 GCA_013399115.1 Anseranas semipalmata
TTCTGTGATTCTGTGACTGAACAACTTCCACCAACAAACAGACAAGTAGGTATATGTATCAATTTGACTTGCTTGCATGAGTACACAGTTATGTTTTTTGGCATAGGGGTGACTAAGCTGCCCCTAAGTGGAAGTCTTTGATTTGTATGAGAAACTACCAAAGTAGTTTTTTGTTTTCAATCACTTTCTCTCTTTGTTTACTTAAAAGCCAAAGGATACTGAAAAGAAGATTTCCTTCCCATATTGTTGCATCCTTTTTGCTATATAATGTATTTTGCAGTTGGTGTCTGACATAGTATCTACAAAGAAGAATAAAATAGTATAACTGGCTGTTCCCCTGGGAATTTTCTCTCAGCTCTCTTAATGGATCTGATAATTTTCAAAGGGAGTTTGCTGTACAGTATTTTGCAAGAAAATTATTACTGTTATCGTAGCTGTTATTATACTGCATGCATGCATGTATTCAATTGACGTTTGTACGTTCCATAAAAACCTCTATTGGTTTCAGATCTTCTGTAAGAGATGATAAATAGCTATGCGAGTCAATTACAAAGCAGTGTTGATCAATCATTCCTGTGAAATCCAACATGCTCTTTCATCACTTGTGGTCATTTTACAGTATTGTATCATCAAGAGACATAAGTGATGATTCTGTTTGCATTAAGTGGAGAAACAAAATGAAATAAGATTGCAGATGCTTAAGAGCTACGAGACAATTAGGTAGTGGAGTACAGAGAAGGAATCTGTTGATGCAGAGCAACAAAAATATTTTAACTATGGAAAACAAAATTAGGTGGGTGGGGAAAGGAAAAGATTTTCAATGTCTTAAAATCATTCTATTTTTATGTTTATCTACATTCTCATTGACCAAATATACATATGCATGGATTTCCTTATTACCCAAAACAATCAGTAGAGCACTCTTGGTAGCTTCTAGCTTGATAGCAGCACATCGGTAGGAAAATCTCCTGAGATGTGTTACCAATGAGCAGATCAAAGCAGATTGTTGCAGAAGAAGCCAATGTCAGAAAGAAAAAAGAGAGAGAGAGAGGGAGAGAGAGAGAGAAACAAGGCAAGTGATTTTTTATTTTCAGTGTGTACAGTGCTAATACTGTGCCCACGATACTTTTCTCTGCCTACTCTGTAAATGCAGATGAGACATACTGTTTATGCTGTGTACTGCATGTTAGTGGTGGGCAGGACTACTCTTCTAGCTGTGATTATTTGTAATATGCAATTAAATCCTGCCCATATTAACACTGCTTTAGATGTTGACATACAGGAGAATCAGCTGGTGATTAGCTTAAATCAGAGTAATTTTAACAGTGCTGGTATGGTCTTTACAATAGTGAAAATATTTTTTCAATGCGGAAACAGTGTGTTTCACGATATTGGAACCAATGGGAGGTAGGTATGTGAAATTTCTCCTGTTGGGATACATTTCTCCTGTGATTCAAACTCTGGCAGCTGTTCAAATGTATCTCTCTGCTGATACGCAGGCCCTAAATGGAGATTTTCTTTTAGAGAGTAAAAATATTTGGCACCTATTCCTCACCATTTACACAGATGAACACCTCTCTTGAGAAACATCTCAGTTTTTCAGGGAAACATCTTTTATTCTTTATTTCTTGAGGGTTTTCAGTTTCTCCCTGCCTAGGAGGGGAGTTGGCCACTTCTAACTCTAAAGTGATTTTCAGTCATTTTTCTTAATTATTCAGGAGTTCTGATACTTTTGCTATTGGGAATTCACAGAATGGGTGGTCACATTCCCCTGAAAACTGTATTTGTCTGGAATAGCTGTACTGACAGAGACTACGTTTATACTAGAAACACCTGCCAGTGTAGCAATACTAGTTAAGGGCCTGAATCTTAAGTTTTCTTGGAAGAAAATGTTTTCCTGGAAGCAACTGCATACTCATAACACATAAATAGTTTCTGCTAGTACAGCGTTCTTCATCGAAGGAGACAGAATAAATAATACCGGGAAATCCAATCTTTTCACAATATAAATTACACCTACACCAGAAAGACTTACTTAAATACCCTCAAATCTTGTCATATTTTTTGAATTATATAGGCTTTGTTTACTGATATCTTCATACACAATCCAGAAAGAAAAGGAATAAATCAGTTGAATACAATGGATAACAAATTATCTATGCTTCAGTAGCACACAAAAGAAAACTTGGTTTGTGTTTTCTAGGATGATTATATAATTTTGTAGTTCTTTATAGCAAATGTCTAATTACATAAGAGCCAGATTTTCTTCAATACTCCCCACTGGTATATTATTACATGCATATATCAGCAGCTTGCACTGAAGATGAATTGGGATAATCAGAACAGGCATCCCACTGGATTGACTTATGGGAACATTAGTGCATCTGACTGAGGCCTCCCAAGGATTTATATCTCAAAGGTAACAAGGAGGCAGCCAAATAGAGATTGTATTTAGCTAAAGAACAAATGGCATGTTTATGCCTGATTGCCTCCAGAGTGTATTTTTGTTTCTGAGTCCCTGACTTACTGGAGATAATGATGAAAGACTAAAAGTAATTACAAAAGATCTAGTTTGTTTAAAATATATAATAGTTCAGTGCTTAGTTTTGCAATAACAGTACTAATTTCTTTAGTATAAATCTTTAGTAAACCATATTGCTTACACTAAAAGAGAACAACAAAAATTTGCTACAGTTTGTTATTTAAATTGCTATGCTAATAGCAAGTAATTGCTGTTAGTCATCCTGTGAATTCAACCTGACTGAACAAGTACAATTTAATTACTCTTTAAAACTTATACCATGTGTCCACTGAAATATTTCATTCTAAATCTTCAGGTATGCTTTCTGATAGATGATTTTCCTTATGTTTCATGATTACAAACATTTTTGTGTATGCTGATTTTCACTTTCAGAACTGAGTCTTGTAGAACTGAAACGAAAGGCCTGGAAGGGTTCCTGTTTGCTGCTCTATACTCTTGGCCTGAGAGGACAATTTGCATTCTGCTTCTCCCTTCTACGGTCCCACAGAGGAGACATTCATTTTCCATGGTATGCCACAGTAATATAATAGAAAATAAGGCTTAATCAGGGGTGCAACCACACCAGTGCAAGCTTCCAACTGTTTCACACAGCTCTGTAGATTTCAAGGGACTTGGCAACTTTTTTCTAAGTTGCACCAGCTAATTCTGACTGGACTAATCAAGGAAATGTAGAAGTATGTGTGTACATCTCTTGTGGCTGGAATGAGCCAGCTGTGGCTGAAAGAGTTAGACGAGTAGCATAGCTATGCCTCAAAGGCAGGATGTTTTAGCTCAGATGCGTTTTCTTCAAAAGAAGCTGTATTGTTCCTAGGCCTGATTTTAATCCCACAAGGAGCCTTTCTGTGCCATATAGACTTGTCAGCCACGTCTCTGCTAGCTCAGGGACTGCTGATCTGTATTCCTTTTTGCAGTGTAGGTATACTTTGCAAGAATTTATGAACATTTTCTGCTTTTGTCACTCACACGCCCAGCTTAAACTTCTGCCACTTGCTTCTGTAGAAATGATGATCTTTTCAATGCACAGGCACACATACATACTTATCTGCATACCTGGAGTAGACATGTTTATTTCAATTCTGAACGCCAGCAGACACTTGTCATTTTTCATCACTCTAGTTCTTTAAGTTTCCTCCATGTGTCATACACGAGATGTACTGGGATGATGACAGGCACAGGAGAGCAAGAATGGTGTAGAATGACCCTTGTAGCAGTATCTCTGTTGCTCTCCTAGTAATACTGGCTATTTACAGCACATAACTAGTTTGCAACCACTGTGTGACAGAACAGCATCTAAAGAATTCATATCTATATTTTTTACCTTTTTTTTATAAAGACATTAACAGTGAGACTGAATAAACTTTTATCCTTGTAATCTTTTTACAAGGATTTATTAAAATGGAATCTCATTTGATAACCTCTCCGAAGAACTCATTCCTTATGAGCTGGTAAGAAATTGGAAGTGAAAGACTATGATTAGGATAGGAAAGAAAGAGTTAAATCATTACTATCCAAAATAGCTGTCTGTGAAGTTTTGCATCTGTGGAAAGTAATTCTATGAGGGGATTCCTCTCATAGAGGAATATGGGAATTAGTTGTATTTTCTATCCAGTCATTTTCAATAGCTCCTTGTTTTAAAAGTAAGCTGGTAAAGTCTTTATACTGATTCCTTTTTCACAATAAAGCCTTCAACAGCATAAGAAATTGGCAAATAAGGTTTAAGTGTAATCCCTGACAGAACTACTGGAAACTTGCAGAAGCTCAGCAGAGTGATGAAAACAAAAGTAAACAGAAAACTAGTACTGCAAAACAACCAGGAGCTGAAGAGGAGAATTAAGGGCAGTAAGGAAAAGGACATCATTAAAGTTGTTTGCACCTTCTTCATCCAAAAAATGAAAATAGAACAAACAAAAATTCTTGTTTTCCTTTCTCTTTTTAAATCTTATTGACCATTTTTCCCCCAAGCAATAGATTTTTTTTTTTTTTTTCCCCCAGTAAATTAAATTCACTAGTGAGTAGATGTCAGTCCTGAGGCTGGATGAGGCAAGGACAACAACCAGGCTGTTGTATCCATGATATGTACATGTTTCCTTCTTGAGTCTGCATGGTTCCTGCTCCCTGTTTTGTGACCTTTGATGAAATGGTATAGCTCTGAAATGTGAAAGAATCTTCCTCCACATAAGCCAAATCTCATTCCAGAATAGTTACAGGCAGTTTCTTTCAGTGACCTCTTTCCCTTTTGCGTCCTCTAGAATCAGCTTTTTAATAAAGGACCATCTTCATGAACTTCCTTCCTGAGTACTTCTAGCAATATCTCAGAAAACATTTTATGTTGATTGGCAGGTTGGTCTTCAAATGTGTTTCCTGTCCCTCAATAGACATTCATGAACACATGCTTCCAACTGGAGTTGTAACTTTCTCTCATCAAGAAATCCAAACTTTTGTAAAATGTTCATTGCAATCATCAGTTTGCTTTCCGTGTGAAAATCGAGCATTAGTAAATAGCCAGCTGCTGATGTTAGTTTTTGTTCTTGTCATGACTTCTCTGACCTGGCAAGTGTATGTCATGTGTTAATGCTAGTCTTTGGCAAGAATATCAACAATTTCAAGGGCATCAAAGTCTTCCTTCTTTTCCCCTCTTCCTATCTGGGTATCTAACTCTTGAGTTTTGCACGAACCACATTGGACACCACTGTCAAGTCATAAGGAGAATTAGAAATTTATTAGTTTAATGATTTTAACAGAGTTTAACTGCAATTTCTTTTAGTCACATCATGAAGAAATTCATAAGACATCTAAGTACAAAGAAATTGTAAAATATTTTGTCTGTTCTTACTTTGTGTGGAAGGAAAAACATTTGTTAGAGGTTAGCATAGTGCGTGAAACAAGTATTGCATTGCCATTGCTGGCCCAGTGTGGATGGCTATCAGTAGACATTTGTTCTTTCCTTTGTTTTCAGCTCCATTTTTTTGTTTTGTTTTGTTTTCTCTCCTCGTTTTAATCTTGTCTGGCTTTAAATCAATTCGAATTGGGAAATTTTAAAATCCTTTATGATACCAGCAAATAACTTTCTATAGAACTTTCAATGACTGTGGCTTGTTCGAGTAGAAGCTACAATAATGTCTTTGAAAATGGTAGATAATCATTACTGTTTTTATGCACTACCTGGCTTTGTCTTTGTTATGTATGGTACTTGACTAACTATTTAGGTATTCCTTTTTCCCCAGTCAGAGTTAGTGTGTAATTTATAAGAAAATAGTTTCAGCTTTATATTATTCTTAAATAATCGTAGACACACTTGTTTTGTTTGTTTGTTTGTTTGTTTGTTTGTTTTTTAATATTAAGAGAAGACTAGGCTGCATATAGTCAGCCCATTCTTGTCTACCTTTACGTCAAGTAATTACTATGCAGTCTCTGACATATTTTAGATCATGTAATTGTCAAATTATATCATTTTATGGATGTAGAAATGACAGGAAGGGGAAGTGGAGTGATTTGTCCAAGGTGACTAAGCAATTTAGAGCAGTAGACTCAAAACAGTAACAAGTCTTCTGAGACACATTACTTTTCTGTCTACTGGTGTGCTCAACCTCTTTGCTAGAGCAAATTGCAGTTACTTGTGACTTTTGTTACACTGCAGAAGCAATGCAGCTCTCAGGGAGTAAACTGGGCTTGGTTCCAGCTGGCACATCATCAACCAAATTCCTAACAACAGTCAGATTGCAGGGTCTTTGTAGATGTGTGAGCCAGAGAAAATCCAGCTTCTCTTTCAGAGTTTAGGATGAGTTTGAGAAACGAACAGTTAGAGGAAAATACCACAGCTTTTTTACATTTAAACTGAGAGCTGAGCAGATGTAATATGGAAATCATTGCAAGAGAACAATCAAGAAACTCCCAGTTCTTTTATTTTTTTCCAATTTTTTTTCTTTTTTTTTTTTGTCTTTTTGTTTGTTTGTTTGTTTTTGCTTGTTTATGCAGTCACTTAGCAGGACAAAACAACACTTCAAGGATTGTAACTGCCTTAGCCTGGTTATATCTACATATCTCTTCTTTCCAGCTTACTAAACCCACACATGATAAATTAAATCCTCAAAATGTCAGAGGATACTTGCCAAAAAAGTTCTAAAGCTTTTTAACTGTATTTCTAATAATATTTCAGAAAATCAAAGCAAAAAGTAAAACTACAATCTACTTTTCATTATATCTAATGTTTGCTTAAAGCTAAGCCAAATATTTTTAGGAACAGTTTATCTGACAAATTTAGCTTTTGTATATCGTTCATGGAAAGATTACGCAGTTTTTTAATCATTTGTTCACTATCCATAATTGTTTCAACTTTCTGTAAAAGCAAAAGCAAAGTTGTGGATTATGACAGCTGCCAAGACCAAATGTTCAATAATCTCTTAAGTTACAAGGCTTTAAGGAGATGAGAGTGAAGAACAAAACATTTTTATTCTATTTTTCCTTCTAGTTTGTCTTTTAAGGATTGGCCAAAATGATGTTTGTAAAGTTTCTTCAAAACTATAAAGACTAGATTTAAAAATATATTATATTTATATACTCAAATTTAATTATGTATAGATGTGAAATATGTGCTATTTTATATTAATATATGTGAATATATTAGAATAAAAGGTGTAATGAAACATTAGATTGTTTAATCGTTACTTATTTTCAAGGTGGGGAATTTAAAAACATTAAACACTGAGTTGTGAAAAATAACAGATGTTGGCAACTTAAAGGCCATCATAAACACTTATGTTTATTGTTCTCTTATCAGTCGTGTTAGTCATTCATCAGCTTGGTGAGATCATGGTTCTCTTTCCAGACATATGTAACAGCAATAGAACGCAGTTGTAAGCAATCTACTGGATTCAAATTAAGGAAAGAAGTGGTGTGCATATCTCTATTTTGTTTGTTTGTTTGTTTGTTTGTTTGTTTTCTGTATGTCTATATTATGCATTGAACATCTGTTACTGGAAGGAATGAAGAACCAGTTCAATCTAGACGAGCTTGGGCAAACACTTCTATTTTGTCAAATTAGCCAGAATACATGATATCAAATTTATGCTAGCTTTTATGTTTTTATATTCCATGCAGGAGAACAGACAAAGCCTGATCTGGTGTAAAGCTGCTGATAAAACCTTAATCTGTCAGAGTGCTTGAACATATCTGAAATGGCAGAATAAAAGCAAACTGGACTGGCACTTTGCATCATGTAGCCATGCTGTTTTTGATCTGTCACCAGAAACCAAGCAGACAGTTCAACATATTGCCAAAGCATGGCCAAATGCAGCTTTGACTGAGATAGCTGGAAAGCTGGAGGCAATGTAGCCAGCCCTGTGCAGCTGTACCAGCATTGTGCTGATAGCACTATCTCACTTATGGGCACTTAGCTTAGTATTTCAGCATGACGCCTCACTGTGCTGTGTGGACATACAGTGTTCTGGGACTTGACTGAACAACCTGATTTTGGTCATATGCTAACAAAAGAGAGTAAGTTTTCACTTTAGTCTCAAACTGCCTTTCCTCATAACTGGAACACATATTTTTGTCATTCTTGGCTTGGGTTCTACCTTCAGACAGAAAATTTTAAGCATACAATATAAGATTAGGACCAGATCTTTCTTATTTATTTATTTATTCTAAATATGCTCTTAAACCAAAAAGAATGGACTCTTGCAATGTTAAAGAAACAAAACAAAACATTCTTTTTCAAAAGATCATAAAAAGTTTATGTACTTGTTTTTCTGAAATGGTTAGTGAAATGCTAACAATTACCTGTCATGAGCATTAGTGTCATTGCTCACAGCTGTTTGATTTAACTGATTTTGTACTTCCAATGATCCTCAGAAACTGCAGATAGAATAACTGAACAAAGATAAATAGTGATTATACTTAAAAGCTACAGTCATCCAGTGAGGGCAAGGAAATAGTACTTGATGTTTCAATGATTCATCAGAAATGTTAAATATTTAATACTTACTGGCTGAAGTAAACAATCAATATCTAATTTAAATCACTTAGGCAATTTACTCCAGACATCTGTACAGAACACAATGAACACTTGTAATCAGAATTGGCTTGAAAATACTTTATGAACAGAAAACTCAGTTTTTATTAGATAATATATTCACTAAAATTTTTTCATCTGCTTCAAGCTGTGGTTGGCAATTTTATTATGTCTGTGGGAGGGTGGGGGAAATCACATCCTCTACCTTATACTTTAACTGTTCATCGTCTCACAGACACAGTGTACTTGGTTGCTCATAAAGATCTCTGTAAATCTTCATGTTTATTTTGTGAGACATATTAGAAGTAGTTCTCTTGTTTAGAGCTAAAAACTAATAGCTAGAGCCATAAATACACACACACACACAAGGGACCAGCTATACAATCATCATTCTTAAGATATGGTCAGATAACCAGAGCCTTGCTTTTAACATACAGCTCATGTATAAATAACGTTACCACCAATCGCTGCCTCATCCTCTTTCCCAATGACATTTACTTTCTGAAACACTGAAACACATCCCATGGAAACATTTCTGCTTCTTCTAAACTGTGAAATGACCATTTATTTGTGTTAAAACATCTTATCATTTTGATTGTATAGGAGAATGACAAAAGTGAGTCTGAAATGTGTGCCGTGCATGTCATAGAGAGGTTACTGATTATGATCAATATTTTTTCCCTTCCCGTATCGACTGCTGTGGAAAAGGTTAATTGACCATTATCCAGAAGCCTCACCATCATTTTTTTTCTTCAATGGCACAGTATGTGTTCTTTTCTTGGCACAGGATTTGATGAATCTTCAGCACCTGGCTTATGTCTCTTCTCTGTAGGATAAAGTATACACCCAAAATGTTGAAACAGTGCTTTCAGTGACACTGCTATTCAGTAGCCAGCAGACAGTTCATGCAATATCACTCTGCAGTTTCTACAACTTATTACTTCTTCTTGCCTTGGTTAGGGAAAAAAGAAAAAAAAAATAAAAAAAGGTCTATGTGTAACTGGCTCTCAACAGATATATTTGATCTAGTTCAGTGCTTCTGCATCCATTGTAATGAAGTGTTTCAAAATATGAAACAGATTATCACTGTGATGGATTTTGTTTGGATGTTGACATCCTGCCAACATGCTGAAGATGGAAAACTATTTTGTGAAAACAATTGATCTTGAAAGGGGTCAAACTGCTCATTACATTTGGATATTAAACTGATTTAGTTTGTTAATGCATTTGTACTGCATAAATAAATCTTTCAAATAAACTGTTTTGATTCACAGATGGATGTTTTAATGTAGTTACCCCAACAGTGGTTCTACAAGACAAATTCTTTCATTTACACTCTCAGCTTAAATACCACATGGCACTGTTTTCTCTGCCAGTTACAGAGTATTCTACATGTTTTGTACAATACTGTATTTTAGAATCATGGGCTTTTTTATTCTGGCTTTCTGTAACCAAACCTCAATGCTTTCCAGCTGAAAGTGATTGAATCTACTCTAATCAAATCTTCAAGGGTTGTGTACATTTATTTGGAATGCTACCACCTGTTAAACAGGTGTCTAACAGGGAACTCTAGAGCTTGCTAACAGCTCACTGTACCAATGGGGACAGAGGTGCCACATCTGTTTATATGGCCAAATCACAGGCAGGAGAGCAAATATTTCATAATATATTTCATATTGGTGCTTAACAGGAGAGACAAAAATGGTTTCTCTGTTGCAGAAGGAATGCTAACAGCCAGATTGGTTCAGCTGTGTAAACCTGTGCAAGTTTCAGCATTTGGCCTGTTATGTGATTCTTGCCTAGGTTTCAGCAAGGGCTGTTAGTTCTTGCAGGGATGGTCTCTGTTCTGTGAGCACAGGGTAATACGGCAGAGTACAGTCTGGCCACATGGTGAGGCACAGCAAGCAGATTTGTTGCTAATTTTATAAAAAACAGAAATGTGAACCTCAAACGAACATATTCTAATGAAGTGAGTAGCTTTGTAAGTGAAGTACTTCAGCTTCCATACAGAGGTTCTGATATGGCACTAGAAACCTAATTAAAACTCATTACTTCTTACTAGGATGTGTCCACCAAGACTTACTTGCCTCATTAGGTTAGTTTACTTATCTACTTGGTGCAGAGTAAGGGACACAGATTCTGACTGGTAATATGATCTTTCACTTGTCCTGAATCAGTATATAGAAACACTTAATTTGGTACTTCTTAGCTCATATAGATCTATTTGCCTTGGATATAGGGACAAAAGGTGCAAGCTTGATAACTTTATGTAAAGAGATAATCTGAAGGATAAGCAGAGCAGGAGAACAATGTTTTCCTTGCCTAGAGTCACTGTACATATTGCATATAGTCTATGTCCTATATGCACAGCACATAGTGCATATAGTCAGATGCAAGTATGATGGTCTCACTTCATTATTAATTTGCAGTAGCATTGTAAACCACTTTACTGAAATTCTAATGGCTACTAGAGGTGTTTTTGAGAGATGACTAGGTAGCTTTGCAATATGGGAAGAAAAGGAAGCTGCGTATGTCCTTTTTAATGTCTAGAATCTCTAACACAGCTACTAGTAGTTCAGTCCAGTTGGTAACTACAACTGTAGAATTGGAAACATAGTCGTGTTGAGTGAAAGCTGTAATTTTTCTTGTTTTTAATAACTCTGGTCATATTCTTCTGGTGATGTGGAGAAGGATGAAGCATTTATATTCAAATTTCAAGTTAATTAGAATGTTTTAATTTGGTAATATTTGCCTAGGATCATGCAGAGGTAGTTCTGCAGATCTTGTTGAACCCATGTTAGCATGTTCTTCATTAATTTTATTTTCTGCAATGCATAAATATTTTGGAGATAAAGTGAATTATTTTTATGTAAAATAGGTATGTAAAGTGGACATTCAATACAGTTCATTGGTTTGCTGTTGACTGAAGGGAAACAAGGAATATTTTTGCCATGCAAAAAGAGTAATCCATATTTTCCAGCTGTTCTAAAGAGAAGATTTTTTATGCTTTATTAGCTCCATGGGGTGGGTATATTATTTGTTTCCATCCATAATCTACAATTAATTAAACATTTAACTGCAGTTTAATTACATTCATTTAGGTGACTGTTTTCCAAATTTCATGAACCTTCTTATATGAGGAAGTTAGATAAATGCAAACCTTAAATCTTAAATCTGAGTCTGTTTAAAACTCTTACTTCTATAAATAGAAAGACTACATTTATAATAGTTTCATTTTTATTCAGAAGTCATTGAGTGATATAGCTAAAATATAGAAAAAGATATTTGATTCATTGGAATCAAGTCTCAGTTCATCATAAGTCCTTGAAGTGACGTCTAGGAGTATACACCTGTGGATAACCTGAACCATGCAGCTCTGATTTAAACCCAGACGTAAAACTCTGATTTAGAAAACTCTCTACAGAGGAACATTTAGAGATCAAAGATTTGCATATATACCTTGACATTTCTTAAAAGAATTGATATTACTCTTGGAAACAAACAAACCTTTCCACATAAATAGTTCTGGAATCATGCATGTCTAACAAATATGAAGAAGCAGGCAGGCAAAAAAAAAAAAAAAAAATTCAAAAGGAAGTTATTTTCCTTTATCTGTTTAATGAATATTTAACTGTTATTGATACCATTGTAGCTAGCTTTTTCTAACATGTCATTATTTTTAAAATGGTTTCATGTTATTTTGTATTAATACTTTTGATTTTAGTGCAATGTGTTTTGATCAGTATGCTCTGTATTAAATTCACACACACACACACACACACACACACACACACACACACAATTTATTTAATGCATTAACTCCCCAAGACAAATGGTTTAATACAGATGAAGTAGTCATTGGAATCTTTCCTGCAGCCACAAGAAGCTGCTAGCTTATCAACTGGAAACAAAGCAGCATCATAAAACATTTCACAGCAAAGCCAAGGAGAATGATTTGATACCTAAACCCTCCAATAATTGAAAACATACAACCCATATACTTCTGAATTATAGCTTGACTTATCTCTTATGAAGTAACTTTTTTTTTTTTTTTCTCCCAAGTTATTTCTATATTGCAACAAGGGTGTCTGTGAGTTAGTAGGATGCTTTAAGATATAGCTGTCATTCAGGATAAGCAAAGTTAATTCCCTGGATGCCAAGTCCCTCCCTTCCCACCAGCACCCTGTGAAAGCTAAAAGGGTGAATTGGAAACTGACTTTTTTTTTTTTTTTTATCTTTCTTGAAGTCAAACTGATATTTATTTATAATTTTGCCCTTCAGGTGAAGTTAAATTTATGAATGCGGTGGTACAAAAGACCACTAGAACAGTTATGAATATGTTGTCGTTAATCATTACCCCGTTTACATCAGATGGGGAATACGATGAATCAGACAGAATATTAAAACTCGTTTTTAGTTAAATCAATTAAATTTGACGAGTCATTAGAAAATGAGTTTGTAACCTGTTCTTTGACCTGTAGGGCATAAGTGGGTGTTCTCAATATGGGACTACGTAGGTCACAGAAAATATTGTCACAGCTGACAGGATCTGGCAGTTGTGATGGATGAAATTCTAAAGACTCACTGTATAGTAGCATCCAGATAATTAGAAGCTTTTCAGAGCTTTCTGAACATCTTAGAACAGAGATGGGGATGCAAATCTCCTAAAAGGCAATTCTAGGCATTATTTCTTATCAGACATTACTTTTTATGTAGGAAATTCTACTTGGAATGATTTGGGGATATCTTGGATCAGGGTTTTCTGTCCTTGCTACAACAAGCAACAAGCATTCCCTTTGTAGCATAAAGTTCTATTTCAGGTCATCTGTCTCTGCTACAAGTCCTCCAAGACAGTTTCACTACTCCACTCTCTCAGTAGGAAACCATCCTGTAATTTCCAGCACAATTTCCACTGTTATATATTACTGTGAAACAAGGCCTTACAATTTTGTACCAAGTATTGTTACTGATTAAGAGTGGTTTTAAAACAGCAAAAAAAGTATACAAGCTATTATGTCAATGTTCGTATCAGAAATCTTCTAGTTTTTTTATTAGCACGTTAGCATCAGGAGAGATGTTATAGCGTGGGAATTTCTGCTTTCAAATTCTTTTTGAATTCTTTTTAAAAAAGACATATGGCAGACACATTTTTGAAACACTAAAGCTCAAATATCAAAAGACAGATAAAAATATTAACATAATTAGCAGATTTTAAAAATCCTCTCTTATTCTTGGCTTAATTAATTTTTATTGTGATGTATCCACCTCAGGATTTTATTATGTTTAGTATTGATAATATTCATTTTACAAAAATAGTTTTATTCAGTAATTTGAATGCAAACAATTCATTTTGTTGAAAAAAAGCTTAATAAATATATTGAATTTATTAATATATTAATCTATCAAATAAGGATGTGAAACTGTATTGAATTCTGTCTAAAGTATCTCTTAAAATAATCCATGAAAATGGCTAGAAACCAAACAGATAACAGCACAAGCTCTTTTAACACAACGCAAGAGAAGAATAGCAGACCAACTTCACTTTTGTGGAAGATATCAACCAAACTCTCCAAAGCCAACAAAATTATAGGAGGGAAACAAAGTAACAATTTTATTCCCCCCAGAATATACTGTCTAGATGTCAGTGAGTTTCCTCAAGGCAAATACTGTAGGAAGGAGTAGATTTCTAAATAAGATATTTTGCAGTCAGTTAAGAATCAAGAAACCTGAAAAAAAAAAAAAAAAAAAAAAAGGGAAAAAAAGCTTCAAACTACAGTAATTGAAGTTACATGAGTTCTTAGAGGAGTAGAAATCAGGCTGTGGATGGAGAATATTTATTTCCCCACATTTTTTTTCTGTTTCATATATTTTCTGTTTCCTGGTGCCTATGTTCTTGAATGAATAAATCCCATTCCTATTCCTATTAAATCTTTTCTGACAGTGGTGCTGAGATAACTGGAATTTTATTAGTGTTGACAAAATGGATAAGTATAAAGAACAATCTATGCTACTAGTTCAGTTATTTTTCTTGGAGTTATGTTGTACTTCAATATATAAAAAAAGTGTTTTTAATGTTGCAAAAGCTCAGACACATATTCCTTGCTAAAGTATTTCCCCCACTAATATCTCTTTATCCCTGCACTCAGAGTTCCAGACTGTTTGTAAAAAGCATCCTACTAACTTCTATAGAACATTAATTTTGTGGATAGCTAAATACAACATTTCTCCAGCTGAGGATTCCCAATGCCTAGAGAGTGTGAAAGACTGAACTTTATCAGCAACCCCCCAAATCACTCATCATTAGACAAATGCCAAAGTAAATGTTTAAAAATAAGACTTAATTTTATCACAAAGTACAACAAAACAGTTATTAAAGAAGCAATATAGGAAAATAGACACCCCATGCTCATGTAGCTACAAATGTGTTGCTAGGCTTCACATTTTTTCCTGTCCATTCTTCAGATTATAAGATTGTCAAATTAAGCTAGCTCTCAAGATGTTTCACACACCTCCCCAGGGGCTGGAATATATTCTTTTGACAACCCCTGTCCTTGAGCTCATTTTACCTGAAATGGTATTGACTTGGGACATAGATCTTGCTTCCTCCTTGGCTTCAGACACCTCCTTCCTTGCTCCTGCCCCACACTACCAAATCCAATAATATGGTGACTTGTCTCCTTAGCCTGAATACTCTGTTTATGGAGTACTGTTTTGGTATAGATCCACAAATGTTAGGTAATGGTGATTTTTGAATGCTTTAATAATCATAAAACTTCAATAATTAATTCTTACTATTTCAATATTAAATGCAAAGAAAATGGAACTGTCTAATTTAAAAATAGAAATTGAGGTATTAAGGGAATGGATACCTTTTCAGGACTTTGATTCTTAGTTTTGGTAATCTCAAAGCATGCCATATAAATGAGTTACTGAACCATGAGGTAGAAATATCAGAAAAACGGGTGACTGCAATGTGATTACGGAGTCTTGTATGAAATTTCTATCAACAGTTCTGTAGTCTCATTAATAAATGACCAAGTTATTTGGTCTACTTGCTATTACATGCTTTTGAGGACACTTGCCAGTCTCATGTTCCCACGGGTAATGTCAAATAGAATATTTTTGGAAATTTTGTCCATGATTTGTGCAAAAAACCTTGAACACTGTTTTGACAGATGATTTGCCTCCCTTGCCATGAATAGCTTGCTATTCTTTTGGAAGTTTTTTTTCATGCAACTTTTCTCAGAGGAAGATACTATAGATCCCAGGGTATAAATAGGGAAATTCAGAGTGACTGGAATCTGGACTTAATACAGGTACTGGTGGGAGAAGCTATTGGAGATATCAGGACCTCTAAGTTTTACCCAGACCTGATAAGATAAAACATACCAGGAAAACTGTGAATGATGAAAATTGGGTTTAATGCTAGTCTGTGCAAATAATATTATTCATTTAGAGAGTTTTATTTTTAGGTTTTGATCTTTTCAGATGTTTTATTTGTATATAATCTAGCTGTAAGTTAATATTTTTAAAACATTCTTTTAAAATTGCCATTGCAGGTTATTTAGGTCCTCTTTCACCATACTGGTAGATAACTAGAAACTTCAAGACTTTTCTGTACAAGTAAAGAAGAAAATGGAACTTCTTATTAAGAAACTTTCTCAAGTTATCAGTTATCTTTGTTTTTGTAGCATCTCATACACCAAACTAAAACTTCATTTAAACATGTTTTGTTTGAGCGGACTCCATGGGAATAAGCAAGGACTGTTTGGTTAGTGCAAAGCTGGACAGTGCTATATCAGGATGTGTTTTGCAATATCTTGACATCAGACCTTATTAAAATGCAGCTGTAGAGGGGAATAGAAGCCAGAAAGAAGTAAAGCAGTAAAGCCTACTGTCTGGTATAGTTCTTATCTTTCTTCTACCAGTGCATATCAATAGACACTTACTGGGATATCCTGATTTGATTTTAGACCTATTAATGTGGAACAAAATCTAGTTTCTTCTATCAGTTAGGAGAATTTAAAAAAAAAAAAAAAAAGAATAAAAGCAAGGTTTAACTGAATTGTCCCTCATACCATGGCCAAGGGGAATTACTTAGGCACTTCATGTAATGTAATTTTCAACCTTACTTTTGCTCTTTTCTGGCTTTGCCTCTGTGTCAGCAGTGAACAGAGCAAGTCAGCACAAAATAAGCTTTCTGCCTCCCTGAGGCTTCAATCATTGACCTCTTGTCCTAGTGTGATTGACTTACATCCCCACTAAGTACTATTATGTAGCATTACAAAAACAGAACATATCCAAAATATCATTCTATTTATATAGGCCGAACGTTACAGACAGTGAAATAAAAATCATGTTTTTGTAAAGCTTAATTCAGGATGATGGTAGAAATATCTGAACTGTAAAGAATAGTTTGTTTGTTTTGGCTGTTTCTGTGCCCAGACAAATTTAGAAAACAGCTACCTTTTCTTCAAATGTATTTGTCACACTTAAGTATGACACAGACATGCTCACCTCAGGATTACAGCAGCTTAAGCATATTAATTCAAATTATGCCGTAAGAAGTTTTTGTCTTCAGAATCTCAGATTACTGTTATATTTAATTTAGTCAGAAAACAATGTTCCTTTGTTCATTTCAGTCTCAAAGTGTTCTGCCCTCTGGGATGATGTCCATAGCTTGAAGGAATGTAGAAGCACTATCCCCAAGGGAAGTGTCTGTCTCATATTGCCCTTCAAGGCAGTGTGTGTATTGCAACACTGCTTGTACACCCAAACAGCTCCATGCTGCCTTCACCCTTTCTCAGAATTTAGTGAACAGAGACACAGCAAACATGGTCTTGCATGATATACATGAAGAACTTGATATTCAAGGAGTGATAGTAGTGATCAGACAGATCAGTTGTGTATTATTATGACTTCGTGCTCCCTCTTCCAGTAAAACTCACATGTCTGACACTAAATCATACATTTCATGAACTCCTTCAATTAATAACTTATCAAATATTTACAGAAATTAAGCATGGGAAAAGGCTCAATAGAGTTAAAGCAGAAATTTGAGCAAACACAGGAGACAGACACACTGAGCAGAAAAGCTTTTTGCCTCAGATTTTTAAAATCGGGCTGGAGAAAGTATTTATGCATTGGCAAAAGTGTCAACTAAATGATATTATATCCATGTTTTTAATCTGTATTGTTCATATTAAATGGTATGATCCAGTTGCTTTGCACTGTTGTGGGAAATACAGAACAGCCATTAACAATATTTACTGGTCCATTAGCCTGGCTAGATGGACGATTTTCTTCATGGGGTTGCACAGCACAAAGTACCAATGAATCTGCATAGTGTGATGGAATGAGTATATATAAAGTTGGAAACTCAGAATTTGAGATGAATTTCTCTGTACCTTAGTCAGAAAGGTACTGATTATACATCTTAGTATCTTAGCCACACTGAATTGGCTTAAGTGCCCAACTGGTACTTTATGTTCTGTTTTTTTCCCATTGTACCTGCTGGACAGTACTGGGGCTCTGTTGGGGCTCTAAGAAGGTCTCTGTGGATTTGCTTGTCAAAAAATAATCCGTATAAAGTTATAATATCAACAGAAAAAATAAAACATAAATCTTAAATATATCCAGATATATCTCATGTGGGTTTTACATACTGACTTTGGTGGAGTTGCTCCAAAAGTACATTGTTGGACATCACTAAACTCACAGCATTCAATGCAGAGCTAGTGGTTCTCTCCCACAGAGCTTTGACTCTCACATGTAAAAACTAGAAGTATCATATAATTACCATTCCCCTTCCAGTATGTGGAAGAAAAATTGGAAGAAGATTCTGAGCAACTGTGTTGCTCAGCAGAACTGTATATCTACTTTCAAACTGAAAAGATTTTCTTTAAAAAGCTAGTTCTGTGCTACGGAAAATCTCTCCACATACATAAAGATAGAAGGAGAAAAAAACAAAACATAAATTTGAGACTAATCGTAACCAACTCGCAGTTAATTTATATTTGAGGCAGATATTTGGAACGTTTACTTAAAATGTAGTGTAGAATATGATACTTGTAGTATTTTTATCTAAAGATCTTTCAAAAAGTTTTGGAATTTTCACAGTACTGCTTCCTCCTCCTCTTCCCTTCCCTTCCCTTCTCTTTTTCCTATCTAGATTAAAATAATATTTCAATTTGACAGTCTGTTGGGGAGCCTCTTGTGCCCTATAAAATACATTTATCAGTGGAAACTTTCTTTTACAAAAGTAGGCATTATGAAAGTTTTCTTACAAGCTTCACGATCCTTTCAAAGTAATGTACTTACTCAATTGCACAAGACCATGAAATTGTACAAAAACACTACAATAGACATATACTTAAATTCCTGTATAAATGAGATTGCAGGAAAAAACAACCCAATTACTTCTGTCTTTTCCCAGTGACAGTGGCAAACTGGCAAATGCAAGTGAAGTTGTTGCATTTGCAATCTATTTTTTTTCTTTTTTTTTTTTCTTTTTTTCTTTTTTTTACAGCCCCTGTTAGAACACTTTTTCTAGATCACCACATGAAAGTCTCTTTTGCTGGTATTTCTGGCCAGGACTGGAATAGAATGTGTCAAAATGCCATGACAAAATATATTCCTATTTCTGGTTAATTCTCAAAGGCTGGAAATACTGGTTGCAATGCTTTATGAAAAGCTACAGAAATAGGACATGCCACCAGAACCAAAATACATTTTCCAGAAATTAGTATCCAGAATGGTTTCCCTTGTCTCATTTGCAATGATCTTTTTAATGCAGTGGTTCTCAGAGTAAGGGCTGTAACCTCCAAAATTGTATTTCCAGCATGAATCCAACTCATTCTCTCTTTCTAGTTTTCCACTTGGGGGGGG